>WAAG01078272.1:472906-500133 GCA_013390105.1 Tichodroma muraria
ATATTTTTACCTAATTAAATAATTTATAATTAAAACCCTCATTTAAAACCTACTATTCACTACCCTCTACTCATTACTCACTACTCATTATTACTTACCTTTATTCTCATACAAAAAAAAACAAAACACGCAAATAAAAATATAAAAAAATACTACTTCTCCCACTCAAACTCTATAAAAAAACTACAAAAAAACTACCAGTACTTAACTCAAAACTTTACACCAAAAAAACCTACAAAAACTATTACTCCTATTTAAAACAAACCAAAAAATTTAACACAAACTCTAATATTTTAAACTCCCACCTTCAAACTAACATATTAACACAATAAAGAACTTTACAACAACCAACTACAACTCATATCTCACTAAAATCCCATAAATCCATAAAATAACAGCTCAGCAGGCCAGTGCCACCCTGTGCTTTTCCAGATGAACCCCGGGACACGAGGCTTCAGGGACACCTTTCCCTGCGCTTCGCATTTAGGAGTTTCCTGCTGGATTTAAGGATTTTTTCTCCTCTTCACCTTCTTGATGTAATGAAGGGGTGTTAGCTAAAACCAGGCTTTACCCCGAGCACCTTTACAAATTTTTCCCCCTTTTGTTTTTTGGGTTTTTTTGGCAAGTTCACCGGCTACAGACCCCTAAAATGACTTCCTGCTTATTCCTTTTCTTCCCATAACCTTCTCCAGTTTCTGGGTGAGGGAACAGCAGCCCACCTGCTCTATTCCCCATGAACCCACTGCAATTTTCACCCCTCAAGACCAGGAGATGCACTGACTCCCAGGCTGACCTTGAAGCTGCCCTTATCACAGGTGTGTTGGAGATGGGAGCAACCTGAAGCCTCCACAACTCTCTGAGTATGTGGTGAGAAACAAGGAATTTTACTGGTTTAAAAATGTTTTATTTGTAGGGGTGGTGAGAACCAAACCATGGCTGCTGGAAGGATCAGCTGTAAAAGGCTTTGTCTTTTCTTTCAGAAGCAACAGGAACCTTCCTCTGCATTGAAGGAAGTTTATGGCAATAAAAGATGCACTATTGAATTCTAACTATTTTCACTTTTTTCTTTTTAATGAGGTGACATTTATAGGAATCTGCTCATATTCAGAGAATCCACTTCAACCCTTGTTGCCCGTACGTTTTCCATGGCTGATGTTCTGGGATCACAGAGCTTTTTCCTCAAGAGCTTTTCCATCATGGAAAACTTACTCATACTAATTAAGTAACACCTTCATTTCCCCACTCCATTGTACAACGATGGCACAGAAGTGCTGACTTAGCAAAGCAGACGCAAAAGTTTAACAATAAATTAATATTTTTTCATTTCAATAAAACCACAGCCTTACAGTTAAGCCGCACTTAGACTCTTTGTTGTGTCATTGCCTACATATAGAAAATAAAGAAAATAATAGGGTTCATTCTTTCCTTTGGCTTCTGGGGTCTTTGTGTCATCAGTGTGGTGGTGACAGCCAGTATTTTCCTCAGGAGCATCATGGTGGTTTGTGTTTGTTGAAGAGAGTTTTGTGTCAGGAGTTTTGTGACGGGAGTTTTGCATTCAGCTGTACTGCAGGAGCTGAAAAGGTGATAACTCAGATTTTATGTTCTTTTCCCCAACCTTTTGGAGGCATGGAGAGGTGGCTGGCCAAGGGAAAAACAAACTCAGGAAAGAGTTGAGCATTTTCACAGTGTTGTGCAAATCAAACAGTGCTGGGGCTGCACACATCTCTCTTCATCTCCTCCCACTAGATACATTTTTATATTTAAAATTAAAAGAAAGGCAGCCTTCCAACCATTACTAAATATTAATACATATTAATGTAGTTGCATTTTTACCTGAGTACAGAATTTGCCAGAAACCTACTGGGCTTTTTCCCTTTGGAAAAACCCTCAACCTCAGTAGATAAGAGAGGGATGAGATGAGGGAACACTAAGGAATGTCATTTATCCAAATGTCAGTCAAACTGTGCATTGCTGTGCTCCTCCCTGGTGTAAATCCATGTGTTGTTCCCCATTTACAAGAGTTTAGAGGGGTTTTTTTTCTCCAGTTGAAAGTAACACTCAAAAATTTATTTCACTGTAATCGGCTTGTGTAGGGAAAAAAAAAGGAGGGAAAAAAAAGAAAGAGATGAGGAGGAAAATCAAACATTTATTTCACTGTAAACAGCTTGGGTAGGGAAAAAATAAGGAGGGACTAAAGGAAAGGTATGAAGAAGAAAATCAAAAATTTATTTCACTGTAAACAGCTTGGGTAGGGAAAAAAATAAGGAGGGAAAAAAAAGGAAAGAGATGAGGAGGAAAATCAAAAATTTATTTCACTGTAATCAGCTTGTGTAGGGAAAAAATAAGGAGGAAAAAAAAAGAAAGCGATGAGGAGGAAAATTCCCATACAACAAAAACTCCATGACAGCAGAATCCAGATAAACACAGGATAATTAAAAAAAACACCTCCTTTGATTTTAGTTGGGTGCCATGGCTCTCCTGGCTTGGCTAAATGAGCTGAGAGCGAGAGCCCCCGTGCAGTCCCATCCCCTCCCAGCCCATACAAACAGAGGAAGTGGTTTCCTGGGAACAAAACCCACATGAAAGTCGTGCTGGTGGTGCTTTGCTTCCTGTCATTTCCTCCTCTCTCCACTTTTCACACGTGAACCCCCCGGCAGCACAGAGCACCTGGTGCCCGGGTCAGGTTTATCATCTCATCTGAGAGGAGAGGGCGCAGCTCAGCATGCAGGACCATCAGCCAAGTCCCACCACACAACCGGCATCTCCCAGAACGGCAGAGGTCACGTCAGGCTTGTTTGGAATGGGATCCAGCCACGAGTGGTGGGATAAAAAGGGCTGAAAGGGCTTTCTCCCCTCCACCAGCCCTGAGCCGCGTCCTCGCCACGGTGCCTCGGCCGTGAGGGCCTCGAGCCACAGGGATTTGTGTCTGCTCCTGTTTAAAGCGATGCTTTTGCTGTGTTTACTGTGATTCAAGAATTAAAAGGTGACTAAAGCAAGTTCCTGGACGTTGGAACTTTTTAAAACCACCTTTGGAGTGACCAAATTCCTGCAGTGTTCCGGCCATTTCGGGCCTGGCCTGGCTGCGAGCAAGGATCGCACAGGGATGATGTTGCATTATCAGGCCCCAGACCTTCCCAATTCTTGTGTAATAAAGTAAAGCACAGAATCACGGAATGGTTTGGGTGGGAAAGCACCTTAAAGCTCATCCATTTCCAACTCCAACACCTTCCACTGTCCCAGGCTGCTCCAAGCCCTGTCCAGCCTGGCCTTGGGCACTGCCAGGGATCCAGGGGTAGCCACAGCTGCTCTGGGCACATGTGCCAGGGCCTGCCCACCCTCACAGGGAACAATTCCTTCCAAATATTCAATCTAAACCTTCCCTTTCCCAGTTTAAAGCAAGGTTTTTAATATTTAAGACAGAAGGATTAAAACTTAGGTGCTTCTATAAGCACATTTCCCAATTCATGGCAAATTTAAAATTTTAATGAGTTAAAACTGCTTTCTCCTGGGTCAAGGCTGCATCCAAAATATTGAATGGACTGTATTGAATGTGGCAGGAACTTCATGGAGCAGAAACATGCCTGGATCTTTTTAAAGAATAATCTTAAATACCTTTAGTACAGCTTTGTTAAGTGTTGTTTAGGGAGCCACTGGACATTTAATGGAGCAATGAAAATAGTCTGATAAGACTGGACAAAATAATCAGCGAGCTCAGAGTGAAAAATCCTGTTTCCAAATCAAAGCAATAATGCCTTTCATTATAAAAATGAGGTATTTTGTTAATCGTCTTATGTTAAAATATTGTAATTCTACATTTTGCAGAACCCTGAAGAACAACACGAGGGAAGGTTCTCTGCTGAACGCCTCAAATGTTAATAAACTGCAGGTCTCCCAGTGGTTTATGTCTTGAAAATTAAGCCTTTAACATGTGTTTGAAGAGTCAAACTTCAGCTGTTTCAGTTAATTAGAAGGCTTAAAAATTGCAGCTTAATGAATTCAATGTTTGTTTATGTTAAACTGTCAAGGAGTTAAGCAAGGAAAAAGTGTGATTTGGGGAACATCTGATTGCAGCCCATGTGGAATTCCACATGTCAGAGAAGCTGGAAAGCATTTCATTGAGCCATTGTCTAGAATGTGAATTAATTCCCTACTACTTCATAAAAGACTTCTTAGTAGGGTTGACAAAGGATTTATCATAATTATTGCTCTGGCCTGGATCATGATTATAAATGATACGTGCATGGATTTTGTTTATAAAATTCCCAGTTTGCAATTAAAACAAGCTGCAATTTGCTCTTTCCCTGCCTTCTCCTCAGCAGCTGAGCTGAAAATCTACCATTTGTTTTCAAAATTAATACCTGTCAAACATTTCTTTTGGCTCTACAGGGCCAGGAAAAGGGAAAAAGAAGAAATGTTTGAGAGATTTGAACAGAAGAGATTGGTACCGAGCTGGTGGAGGATAAATGATGCTTCATATTTGTTGGGACAAAAGCTGCAGCCACTTCTCTGTGCGAGGCTGTTTCACTGCTGCAGAGCCAAATCAAACACCCTTAATTATGTCAAGCACCAGCAGTTGGTTTGATTTGAATGAAAACACTTTGGAGGTCCCTGAACTTGGTTTTTCTCTACATTATCACCGTGTTTGCATGAGTTTTGGGGGCACATGTGCATGAAAGGGATGTGGGAAATTGACAGGGCTCCCTGTGCTCCTCCAGGCAGTTTGGATGAGTTTCCAGTCAAGGAACTGGAAGAGCATCCCAGGACTGACCTGGCCAAGGTGGGGAATCCGGAGTGGTCCCAAAGACGTCTGAGGGTGAGGAGTGAGTGTGATCTGCTGTCCCGAAGTGGTTCCTGTGGGAAATACTGAACTCCAGCAGGAGAAAAGGCAACTTGGGAATAAATCAGGTGAATTAAGGGTGCAATGAGAAGGGGGGATGGCTCTCACACCTTGGGGTCATCACCACTGCCAGAAATTTGGCATTTATACAGCCTGGAAAAGAAGAGCCAGCCCAGGATGAGGTGTGTCCTTCCCTCCTCTCATTCCAGAGGTGTAAATCCCTTAAATCCCTGACCCTGCGTGCTCCAATAATTAACATGCTGAGATAATTCAGTCTGGACACCTCAAGTCCTCTGCTTTTCCTCCTTTTCATCTCTGTTGCCTCAGAGGTTTCTTTTACATCTCAAACACTTGCCCAGGCCCTTCAGGATGCACAATAGTCTGGGGGAGGAGTGGCTGATTTCAGATGGAACAGATCTATGGCTTTAACTTTACAACGTTTCTATCATTAAATAAGTCTATCTCATAAATATGAAAAACTACTCAAAGAGGACATTCCAAGTCCACTGAAATACTCAGTAGTGAAAAAACAGACCTGAGTGAGGCTGAAAACAAATATGTCATAAAATTTTATCCAAAGAAGCATTTTGAACACAAAAAAAAATCCAGTCAGAATCAGCTCAGAATTTCAAGCTCTTAAATGCATCCAGTAATTTTAAGTATTTCAAATCTAGCTTTTCCTGCTTGATACCACCTCAGAGTTTGCAAGGAGAACCGCAGCCATCCTGAGCTCTGTGATTGCTGCAAGAATAAACAACTCTGCAGACACGGCCAAGCCTACGAGTCACTTGTGTCACTTGTGGTTTTCCATAAAATCACGGCCCATTCCTTTGGAAATTTTGTTTTAAATGCTGTAGCAAACACCAGTGGTACCAAGTAAGCCCAAAATCAATAGATGGCCCATTAAACATCATAACTGCCTATGGAAAAGCTTTTCCTCTCCCAGCAAATCAAATTCCCATTTTCCATTCACAAAATTTGCGTGTTGTTTTTTGAAGTTGCCTGGGCTGGACGGTGTTCAAACATCAATACATTTTTATCACAGGTTTTTGGGGTAGGGGTTTTTTCAACATCTGAAAGTTAAAAGCCTAATGGGATCGCTGCACAGAGAGGGGATAGTTCCCAGGGAGGAAGTAATATATGATAAAAAGAAGGGTGTTTGATTTCAAAGACTTCTAACAGAAAGTTTCAGAAAGCCACGAATAGAAAACACTTACACTAATACTGCCAGCCTACATTATGTATATCAAATAAAAATAGAGAAAAAAAGGTTCTTTTTTTAGCTCTTGGGGGAAATTAAAATAACATTCTTGTACAGGAGAATATGCAATCGAAGTGAAGGCTTTGTTTATGTTTCATACAAGGCAGGGAAAGGATTTTTGAATTTGCTGGAGCAAATCAAGCTGGATGCATTTCAATGCCCGAGACTGACCATCGCAGTGATCCTCGTGCTGGCTTTTCTCCTGTTGCTGGAATTATTCCTGAGCAATTCCTGAGTGGAATCAGTCCCCACACTGATTGCACTGATGGCCATCACCAGGGCATCAGACTAAACTCAGACATTAACTAACCCCCTTTTCATAATCTCAAATGTGTTTCATTACTTCTCGCTCCTTCCTTTCCTTGTTTGATGTGAAGTTTTCCAGAGTGTTTTTCCTTGGTTGGGTTCCTAATTTTTTTCCCTGGAGGCAGGATTGAATCCATCATCCTGAGAACATTTCGTGTCAGTGCCCTGTCCCAGTTCCATAAATATGTGTGAGTTCATAAACCTTTCAAAAGGCCAAGTTTTCTCTGAAAAGAAGAAAAAATTTTAACACATGATGAAAGTGAGAAATAAGAGCTGTTTGCATGTGCGATGTGAGGTTTATGGGAGCTTTAGGCAGCTACTGGAACCCCTGGAAATGTAAAATGGAGCTCTCGGTGTTGCTCCTGCTTGATGGTCCAAGCAGAAACACTTGGACCTTCTGAACACCAAGAATTCATCTCTGTGGAAACATCCCACGAGGAAAATCCACTTCTGCATTCCACCAGCAGAAGTTCTGCAAACCTTGGCCCAGACTGAGATGTGAGCTTGCAGAGAAGCTTTAAATCTCACTTATTTAACTTTTTCAAAATGTATTTATTTCTCTTTTCCCTTTCTCAGCCTTGTTCCTGAGCAAGTCTGGCTCAGCCAGTGCTGTGTTTGCTCCCAAGCCAACCCCACTGGGAGGTTTTCCTCCCCCAGGACATGTGGGATCTTCAGCTGTGCGGAGCCCAGAGAAGTGGTGGAGTCACCATCCCCGGAAACGTCCAAAAAACCTGTGGAAATGGCCCTTGAGGACACAATTTAATGGTGGTGCTGAGCTGAGGGTTGGATTTAAGGATTTTAGAGGTCTTTCCCTCAACGATCCTACTGAGCAGCATCAGCCACCACAGGCCCAACAAGGAAGAAAGGAGGAAAGGAAAGGTGTGGTTGCATTCCAGAAATCAGGATTTATCCGTCATTCCATTGGATGTGGCTGGACAGTCCTTTCCATGCATCCCACGTGCACATCCTTCCAAAGTGAATTAAATATGTGAATTTAAATACTGAGTTAAAATACGTGAGGCTGCCTTCCTCCACCGATTTGGTGCTAACAATGTTTGGCTGGTATTTATTTGTTGGAGTGTTTGAAGAGGGACTTTTATCCATGTGAATATGGGTATTCATCATGTAAATGAATGTATTTATTCTGAAAAGGCTCACCCTGTCTCTGCTACACTCCTGCAGTTACTTGATAGGAATGTGACAAGAGGAAATTGAATATAAAGTCTACTGGACAGCCAATAAATCAGGCTTATATCTTTCTCTCTACCTCAGACAGGAAGGAACCCAGCTATTTTTAAATCTCTGGTCCACAGAACCAGCCAGAGCTGGTTCTCCTGTTAAAAAAGCGGGAGAAAAAACAGAAAAGAAAAATTAGCAAGATTTTAAAAGTCCTATAGTTTGTTTACCTGGCCATGTAGCTCCGAGGGCATTGCCTCCCCTTCCCAGGAGTGCACAACACCCCAGCCAAAACCCACTCGAGGACCGATGTCGGATCCAACACAGGGCACATTCATCAGCCCCAACCGAGGGCTGGATAAAACAGAGAGCAATAAAAACAGCTTTCAGACCACCTCCAGCACGCTGGTCACGATCCTGGAGCCACCCTGTCCAGATGTGACAAATCCTGTGTGCCAGGCGGGGCTTTCAGAGCCGTTCCTGCAGCCCGGAGCGTTTCAGTGGAGCCGGTTACTCACACATGACCTCGCCAGGGCTGCGGGGAGCAGGGATTCATTCCAAGCAATCCCCCAGTGTGAATCTTTGCTGATTAACCTTTTCATTTGTCTTCCTCTAACAAGCGAGTTACTGCTGATGAGGAGATGAGGGATTCTTAAGTTTCCTAGAACTAAATTAAGTATTCCTACTCGGTTCGCTCTGGCTGAACTTAGATTATATTGCCCTCAAGGCTGCTAATTTGAAAAATGCTGTTGGATATTTTTTTTGTAGGTTTTTGGAGGGTTTTTTTTTTAGCGTTCCTGATAGGGATCCAAGTGCTAATAAGGAGTTAAGTTACATTTCTTGGTAAGATTTCTTAATTGCCCATGTTGGCTGAAACTTGAACAGTTCAGAGATTCTGCTGATTGTGTCGGCCTGAATATTATTACATGGAAATCCCTTCAGGATAACTGCAGCTTTTGTTGTACCCATTGCATCATCTTCCTAAAGTTGCTCAAACCCAGCGCTATAATATTTTTGTAGATTGGAAGGAAATTGTGTCCATAAAGCTGTGCCTCTCCAGTAGGGACTGCACTGTCTTAGAATCATGGAATGGGTTGGGTTGGAAGGATCTTAAATCCCATCCAGTGCCACCACTGGCATGGGCAGGGACACCTTCCACTGTCCCAGGCTGCTCCAAGCCCCGTCCAGCCTGGCCTTGGGCACTTCAGGGATCCAGGGGCAGCCACAGCTTCTCTGGGCACTTGTGCCAGGGCCTGCCCACCCTCCCAGGGAAGAATTTCATCCCAATATTCAATATAACAAAATGGGTTTTGGCCCTATTTGCTCTATCACCTGGATGAAGCTTCCCAATATTTTCAAGGAAATATTTCCCACTATGTAACTAGCCACGCAGACAGCTCCAATATTTTAGGACAGTGTGGGAGAATTTCCTGCACCCATGAGCTGAGAATCAAGGGGCTCAGGATTAACAAGGGGCTCTCTGATTTCTCTGTGAGAGAACACCAATGAAACTCAAAATGAAAGAGGGGAAATTTAAGTCAGATGTCTGGAAGAAATTCTTCCCTCTGAGGGTGGGGAGGTGGCACAGGGTGCCCAGAGAAGCTGTGGCTGCCCCTGGATCCCTGGAAGTGCCCAAGGCCAGGCTGGATGGGACTTGGAGCACCCTGGGATAGTGGAAGGTGTCCCTGCCCAAGGCAGGAGATGAAATGAGCTCCACGGTCCCTTCCAACTGAACCACTCCGTGATGATTCCACGACGGGATTTTCAAAACAAGCAGCAGCAGTGGGACACAGCCCCAGATGCTCATCCCAAGGCAAGGCACGGGAACCAGGCGGGCCATGGGGTCAGCCCGGTCCCTGCGGCTGCAGAGCCTCGGCAGTGCCTGCCGCTGCCGCCAGAGCTCGATTTAAACCCGCCTTCCCCTGCGCACCGCCCCAACGGAGCCCTGCCTGCAGACAGCTCATTACCCCAGTCACCAGCAGCTCCAGAGGCCATTTGTTCCCTCTGAAAAATGGGGTCTCTGAAGGGACAATATTCTCCCTAAGCCGCAGCTCTCGGTGTCTCATTTATCAGCTCATTAAAAACACGGCCGGGCTCGGTGCGGCTGATGCAGAAGATAAGGCACATCAAGCAGCAGCCCCTGACAGGAGGAGCACTGGAGCCCTGGCCAGGCTGATTGGACTCAGCTGGCCTTTCCTCCCCATCCCCAGCTCCTCCAGGAATCCCCACCTAGGTCTTATTTTCCTGGCTGCCTTTAGGCGACTCTCCCTGCACTCCCAACGAGACTTGTCGTTTGGGGTTTATTCCCTTTTCAGGAAACGCATCGTTCTCTTCCTCACTCGTTAGGACTCGTGTGCTCTTGCTGCGCAAGTCCTCACTCCACCAAGGAAATGTGTTTCTCGTTTTGTCAGTGTCAGATCCTCAGAAGTAATTTCTGTATAAACTTTCCACCCTTCTTCTCCCGCTGTTTTCTGTCTTGTGTTCAAAAGGCCTCAAAAGCGTGTCAATTTTCTGTTCCCTTCTGTGACACAACAATCTTTTTAGCAAATCTCATAAACATCTCTGCTGAAGATGCAAATATAATCCACTGCTGCTGGCTGAATATTTCCTTCTTGTTGGGTAGGCACCAGGAGTTACAACCCACAAAGCCTCCGAGATCAATGTAAACATTAAAAATATATAATGGATAAAAATTCTCATTTATTCTCCATTTACATGGGCTTGGTTATTGTCGGTATTTCCTAAACCAAGGAGGAATGGCACAAAACTGGTGCGGAATGGAGATTTTACAGGTAGCAAATGTGGGTTACAAAGGTGTTCAAGGATCTCAGGAATTTTGTTCCTGTAATATTTGCTGGGTTTTCTCACAACACCCCCTCAAGATGAAAATCACAAGGACGGGAATGACAAAAGTCACTCGATTAAAAAAAGTTTTCAGCTTTCTGAACTCTGCTACCAACTGTGGCTGTGGCTGGATCTTTTAATCTCCTTATCCCTCACTTTCCACTCCAACAATAAACTTGGGACTTTGTCACTGCTGTGACAAGAAGCAGGCTTGAGGTTTCAAAATGTGAAAATGCTCTTTTTTTGTTTGTTTGTTCTGTTAAATTTTGGGTTAAAAAAGAAACTTTCCATGTGGGAGAAAGAGAGTTGCTGGCTCTTCTCATTATCCAGGGCGTTCCCTACCCATCCTTCTGCACTGGGACTTGGCAATTCCCAGCCCCTGCTCTCTCCTGCAGGTGAGTGTCACCCCTGTGTGGCACAATTTGCTCTGAAAGTGTAAACAGGGTTCTTACAAAGTGAAAATTTCAGCTCAAAAACGGTTCCATCCTGACCCTTCAGCCTTCCTGCCATCATCCTGACTCCTGTTGCTGGAGCGGAGGCAGGATCAGAGCTCACATAATGCCCAGCTTTGTTTTTCCTGGTTTATTCTTGCCATCGGTGACTCCAGGGTCCCCGAGGGTTTATTCCCCCTGTCTCCGGGATATCTCTCTCTTTTCACATTAATTTTTCACTTCTTTGCACTGTTCCTGGTTGGGTGGATGAGATCATGGGGCTGGCAGTGTTGTTTTTGGACAGCCTCTCACCTTATCAGATGGGAGCAGAGAATCCCCTCTACTTGACAAAGCTGCACAGCCGGTGAATTCTGCTTTTGGTGGGAGCTCTGTTCCCAAAAACTCCGGCAACTGAGTGGATTTGTGTGTTTGTTTACTGGCCTGAGCATCTGTTAGGTGAGAAAACGTGGTGATGAGCCCCCTCTCCCCAGGGCAGGGCTGGGCACTGATGAGTTTTCCTGCCCCAAACCCCCCTGGGAAGCAGCTCTGACACATTTTGGGAGGCTGGGAGGTGGGGAAGGAAAGCAGGCGGTCCCAGGAGTGGCTGTGCTGTGACAGCACCTGCAGGGTGATGTTTTCCTGTCATCTGCTTGGCCCTTCCCAAATGCTGTGCGTTAGAGTCAGCCAGACAAACAAGGGGGAAGGGCTTTTATTTTTTTTTCCCCATTTGGTCAGAATTGGAAATGTGAAGAAATCTTTTCCTGACTCTGAGGGTAATGCTGCTGTTCCCAGGTAAATGGGAGAAAATTGGAATACACCATACAACCCTGTGACTTCTTCAAACAAGGGTTTTCTAAAGAATGAGAATCAAATTATTTCCCCCTCCTTTTGCCTTAAAAAAGATCACAATCCTCCAACTGGGGCAGCATTTCAGCTTCCAGTGCAGCTCTCTGAAGGATGAAAGGGTCTAGAGCAAGTGATAATCTAATTTATTAGCACCAGGGTTGAGAAAACAGGGACAAGAGAAGAAAGGGAAATGAAGGAGAGAAAAAAAAGGTGGAAATCATAAAAAAATATATTCTTGTACTGAACTTCTCAAATCCTTGTGGCAGCAGGTCCCACCTTGATGGCTAAACTTAACTCAAAAGCCCATTTTTAAATGCCACAAGCTGAGCCCTGGTTTGGGATCCCCAGAGATGTCCAGGCACAAAAACAGCCTTTAACATAACAAAACCCCTCAAACTTCCATATCTTCATGAGTCAAAATGGCAAGAGCTGGCGGTGACTCAATCCTGTGGATTTTATTCCAGTTAGCAAAGGAAACCTTTGTCAGACGAGAAGTTTTTGTGGCGTTTCTGAAGACAGACAAGCTCTGAGTTCACCTGACACTCAGGAGAGGCAAAGCTGATTTAGGAGGAACAAAATGTCTGGGGATGAGCCAGGCAAACCCTTAATCACCTGCCTTCACCCAGCACCTCTGACTGGCATCCCACCAAAAGCACCCAACATTCAAAACATTCTCTTGTTTTTCTTCTGAGTTTTTTTTTTTCTTTTTCAATTTCTTCACTTCTAAGTCTCAACCAAGATGAGAAGAGCCCAGAGCAGCGTCAGAGACAAGAGTTCACTCTTCACCAGGAACAGGAGAAGAAGAAAATCAGAGCATATTTTGAAACCAGATAAACCAGTTCCCAATATTTATCTTCTGTGATGTACCAGTTTAATTTTTTTTCTAAGTGAATGGCTCATTCTCTCTGTAAAACCCACTTGGCAGAAAGCAGATTGATTAAATCAAAGAAAAGAGGACATCCCCAGAGCCAGGATTTGGTCAGTGGATGAACCGTCAGAAACTGAGGAAGGTACAGGATGATTTCTAGTCAGGGCTAGTGAAAAAGAAGGGAAAAAAAAGGGAAAGGTTAAGACAGGATTGACTTAAAGATCACCTGAAGTGGTTGACTGTGCCTGTGGGAAATCCCCCGCTGCCTTTTCCTGCACAATCTGCACCTTTTGAAGAAAAAACTAAAACTTTCTCCCAAAGGTGGATGATTTGGTTTCCGTGTCAGAGCCTGCAAAATGTGACTCCTACAGCACCTGGTGCAGGATCAGGGATCTCTGAGCTGATTGTTCCACCATGGTTATGACTCTGCAGAGGAGGGTGAGGGTACAGCTACTCCAGGTTGTAAATCTATTAAAGCAGCACTGTATTCCATGAGGTAGAGGCCAAGGAAATCTGATTTCTTCTCTGTTGTGCTCTTTTCTCAAAACATTTATAATCTTTAATAACCTTTTCCACTTAGGAGTGGAGGAGGAGAGGTGGGCACCGACCCCCCCAGCTCCAGACCCCTCTGCCCCAAGCTTTGAGCACTCAGAAGCAGCACAACAAAGGGAATGAAGGGATTTACTCCCTTAGGTAATTTAGTGCGTGTGAGAAGAGAGGCATCACCTCTGGATGTGAGGTCAGGGAGGCAGGAGAAGGCCCCGAGCCCAGCCCAGCCTCCCCCGTGGGGTGGCTGGAGGGGAAGGGGTGCAGGAGACCTGGCTCTCCCCTTGAAGTCAGAGAGAGCAGCTCCAGCACAGAGGAGCAGTGAGAGCTCCCTGCTGCGGGTTCAAAAGGCCAGGGGGCTGAATCCCAAGCTGATTTATTTGCCCTCACTCCCACAGGCACCAGAAGATCCCAGACCCAGTGGTGTGGGGACAAGACGCGCGGGCTCTGTTCTACCCGGTGTCACCATCAGAGGGATCCTTTCGCCTGTCCCTGGAGGCTCGCCTGACGTTCCTTTTGGAAATCAAGCAAACAAAGCCGTGCGAGTTGAGTGAAAGTGCAATTACACAACGCTTTGAAGTGCCCTGCTAATCCTCTCCTCCCTCGGGACATGAGGCACAGCTCCGAGCAGTGACAGCCACGGAGCTTCACCCAGATGTTGGCACCGGCTCAGAGCAGAGGTGCTGGAGGGGCTGCAGCCTCAGGACAATGCTGCACACGTGGGCAGAGAGTGGCCCAAAAACCCTTTCCAAAAAAAAAAACCAAACAAAATCAAGTCCCTTGCTTCAACCGTGAGTGAGGAGGAAGAAGCCCAGGGAAGGAGGAGAAACCCCAGCAGTGATGAGAACGCCAGTGGATGCAGGATGAGAACGCCAGGACTGGTGGTGTTTGTGAAGCCCATCTCACCTGCTGGGGTGAAACCACAGAAGGCTGTGGTAGGAATGAGGTCTCCACACTATTTTAGGATACATCCGTGCAGCTCCCAGGATGCTCTAAAGAAGAATAAGGCCACGTGAGGCTGCTGTGGACCATACAAGTCCTGTCTTCAGCTCAGAAATGAGCTGAGATTTTGTCTCCTGCCTTCCACCAGCTCCCTCTGGGACCTCAGGGATGCAAAGACAGCAGCAGATCATGGGAGAGGCGTTCCCACCTGCCTGCAGCACCTTGGCAGGGCTGTTTGTCCCAGTCTATTTACACAGCCTTTAGCTCCTGATGTCAGCGTGGAGACGTGTTAATAACCCAATTAAAGTGTTCACCCAGCTATGTCAAATCCCAGCGCCCGGGGAAGGCCGGCGAGCTTTGCTCTGTAATTCCTGGGCCGCGTTGCAGCACGCAAAAGGCAAAAGCCGCGTCCCCGTGGCTGCCACGTAGCCCCAGCTCGTCCCCAGAGGGGTCTTGGGCAAGGTTGAGGCAGCAAAGTGCTAAAATGTGAAGCCGGATGGACGTGTGAACGGCACCAGGGCCTCCTGGCCGTGTCCCCCCCGCCCGGAGGACGGGGGCACGCGTGGGCGCGAGGCCGCGTGTGAAAGGTGGCAGGAGGGGCTCGGCTCGTGGCTTTCCAGAGAAACACCAGCTGCCCTTGGCAAGTGGGCTGCCAAGCATGGGATTCCATGGCAAAGGCGCTGGGTGGATGGCAGAGGAGCCCAGCAGCTGCCCGCTGCTGGGGAAGGGGCAAGGTGAACGTGGCGCTGCCCGCGCAGCAGGACCAGGGCTCAGGGCTGCTGCGGCTGTGCCCCTGCTTCCTCACCCACCTCAGCAGGGCAGGAATGTTTCCCTGCCCCGCTGGGAGGCTCCAGTCACTCCCGTCCACCAAGGGACCACAAAAGCTTTGTTTTGCAGGAGTGTTTGCTGGAAAAGATCAGCTGTTAATGTCACTCTGTGGCTGTCACCCTCCGAGCAGCCCGTGGAGCACAGGTGTGGATGTGTCCGTATATTCACATGCACAATGGTTCCATGACTATATCTCAGTGTATCAGCCACAAATATTTGAATATTGTGGGGTTTATTTCCTTTAGATTGATCCAACTTCCTTCTGATCAAAATCCGTAAACTCAAAATACCCTCAACTCTGTTCCCTGAGCTATGAATTTAATACAAACTCCTGCAGGACCAAAGAAATTGAAAATTGTGTTATGTGGTCCCACTAGAAGAAATAAACTCCCCTCCCAAGAGTTCTTAAGCTTGGATTTAACTGTGGGCATGTTTAATGGCAGCTGGGATCCCCAGAGCTGAAAAAACACATCCACGAAGCTGAAATTCACCCATTTAACTCAAAAGCTGTTCCAAACTGGGACCAGCTTAAGCCTGTGCTTAAATATTTTCTTGAATCTAAGCCTGTATTAGTGGAAAAGTCACTGTTCTGTAGTAGATTTTATAGGTCTGTGACTTTGGGGTAGTTTTAGCATTCTCACTAGTTTTTTTCTTTGCATGGCTTCCTCCACTCATCATTAATATCTGGCGTCAACTGTCTTTCTTTCTCATCCATTCCCAGAGACAACGAAAAATTTTCCGTTCTTTCCACAGATGTATTTATGCTCCCCATGGAAATTCCTCTCTGTGATATATGAACTATTTTCAGAGAAGTTTAGCAAAGCCTAAATCACAAAGGGGAAGAAAACCTCCTCGGCTTGAGTTCATGGGGGGAAATGTTGGGATTGCAGTGACCTGTAGTGTGAATTTTTTCTTGAGTTTAATTGTTATTTCCATTCAAATCCCTTATATCCTTAGCCATAAATAACACTCCTGAATAATCCTTAATTTTTGTCCCTGTATCTGCCTCCCATAAAATTAGGAGGGAATATTTAGGATCTGCCAAGATGACAAAGTGTCCTTTATGGTGGCCGAATGAAAGGAAGAATATAACTTTGGGAGAAAGCAACATGCTTTTCTTCAGCGTAGGATTTCCTCCACAGAGACATCATCACAGACTGTCAGAAGCTGGGCAGCTCTCCAAAGGTTAGAGACAGGGCCAAAACTTACAATTTCTGCTCTGCACAGGGCCAGTTCTGTCTCGGAGATTTTAAAGGCTGTCTCACCACAGCTGTGAAACTCGGAGCTCGCAGATTACTGTTCCCTCACGGCGTTATCTCCAGCCTGGGACAGTTCCCATGCAGGCTATGCCTAGGGAACTAGCTGGGAATTGGTTGTAAAACTAGTTGGGAATTGGTTGTAAAACTAGTTGGGAATTGGTTGTAAAATGTGGATGGCAGAAAGGACACAGCCCAGTCCTGGGAGATGACTGCGCTGGGAAAGCTCAGCTCGGCATCGCTCTGCCTCCCTCCCTCCTCTCCCACACCAAACCACCCCAAACCCGCCTCTTACGCAGCCTCCCTTCCCCTCGCGGAGCTGGCTGAGGGCTCTCAGCTGGGTGCGGAGCTCCCTCCTGGGCAGCTGGGGCACCTCAGTGCTGTTGGGGTGCTGCTGTGCGGGGCAGGGACGCTGCACCTCGGGTGAGAGCCGCGTGGAGGCACAGGAAGGAGCCTGCGCTTGGATATTTCGTATGCGGAGCTTCCGTGGTGCATAAGGTCGTCCTCTGCGCTGGACACCGCTCAGGGCTCAGCTCCCACGCCTGCCTAAGCCAGGGAGAGCTGTGCAGAGAGGCCAGGCTCTCTCAGGCCACCCAGTAGAGATGTTCTGCTCCCAGAAGCCAAAGGCTGCCTCGTCAGCTGAGGCTGTAGCCACCCTGGATTGAAGGTGGGTGATTCACCTTCAATCCCACAGAGATTGGGAAAGTGAATCACCCACCTTCAATCCCACAGAGATTGGGAAGGTGAATCACCCACCTTCAATCCCACAGCATTCCTTGAGAACCGAAGGAATCTCCCGGACAGACAACCCTCGCTGTGAAAAACTCCACATCCACATCTCAGTGCCACAGGCACAGGAGTGCGGAATCCACACGGACTCTGCACAGCGACGAACTTGGATTCGCATCCCAGCGCTTTCCAGTGGACACAAAGCAATCCAGGGAGACCCCGAGCCTGGGAAAGGTCTGCACAGCCCAGCCCAGCTCTCTGGTGGTCGCCCTTTGGGCCACGGCAGAGCTGCTGGTCTTACCCGTGCTGGGGTAAAGGCAGCCAGGATTTATGGGCTCCCAGGGCTGCTCCAAGCCCCCAAAAGGAACACGCAGGAGCCCCCGGCTCATCGGCTCACTGATCCTGGCCAGCCTTAGGAAATCAGAGGAGATGGATTTTCCCTCAGACATCATAACTGCAACAGAGTTTGGGAGGCAAAGGCAGAGCCCCTGGCTCTGAGCCAAGGGAGTAAGGCTGGGATAGGTTTTCTTTCAAGAATTCCAACTCATTCATGTGCTTTCTTAATGATCCCAAGTCTTCAAGGAGTTGCCTTTCAGCTTCAGCTCCCTTTCAATATTTGTCATGTGTGTCAAAGTTGATTCTTCACGTTTCCTCTGTAGTTTTAACGTTCTCAAGGAGAAACTTCATTCCTTAGACATTTGAAAGATATTTTTCCCCCCTATTGATCTCTTTTTTTAGTGGAAGAAAAGAAGATCCCTTTTAAAGCAAACAGGGGTAAGAGCAGAGGGAAGTGTGTCTCATTTGGAAAGGCTGACAAAGAAATCTTAACAAACGACTGGAATAGGCCATGGAGTCACTAATTCCTCATATTATTTGGATGGAAAAGCAACAGTCTACAAGCAGTGACCACTCGTCCACCACTTCTGAGTTCTTGGAAACCCCGAGAGAATGCCCTACACCAGCTGGCCCTGCTGAGGAGCAGGGCTGGGAAGGGAAGCCTCCCTTCATCCAGCTTTTCTCACAACCTGCCCCCACCTTTGGAAACTCAAAGAAAGCCCAAAAGGTCTCTGCTGAGCCACCAGGGTGGAGTATGACGAGTCCTGTCTTGACGAAAGGCTTGACAGGAGCAAAAAAGAGAGAGCAAAGTTGGGAGTCCAACCCAACAAAGCTTGGAAGGTGCTTGCCCAGGCAAAGCCTGAGTGCTGCAAATTAAACACTCAGGGAAGCTTGGCTGAGCCCTGAGAGACAGAACCCCCTCCAGACACCCCCTGAGCTCCCCTGGGCTCCACGGGAGTCACACCAGAAGGAGCTTCCACAGCCAAGAGCCCTCTGGAGAGACAGGAGAGCACCTGGGGTTTTTGGATTTGGGATGGGATTTTTGTTTTCCCCAGCAATGGAAATCATGTATGGGTACAATGGGAATTAGCTCAGGAGACTTCAAAGGGCTGAATCACATCTCAGTCTGCTCTTGGGCTGGCTCTGCTCAGCCTCAAGCCTTATCAGGCATGTTTGGCTGCGTGATTGCATTTCACACTCTAAACACAATTATTTTCCTAATTGTCTATAAACTACGCCTACAGCTTTTTGCCACTTGCTTTTGCCAACAGTTGACCTGTTGATGCTCAAGCAAAGTAAAATATCTCTGAAATTAGCTAAGAAAATAAAACTGGGCAATCAAAGGCTTCAAGACAGGCAGCAAAGCAGTGCAGAGCAGCAGCTGAGTGCCTGTTTCAAGCTTTAACTTAGTCTGCTACTACTTACTCTCATTAAATCCAGTTGCCTGGCTTCATTTGGTTTGCCAGAAATTTGTTTTAGGATAATTTAGATCAGAGTCCCCAGGCTTTCCCCCACCACCACCTTTTTAGGACAGAGGATAATAATAGAGGATTTTTTTTTCCATGGAAGCATACGCAATTTCCTCTCTAACCATCCAAAACAAATAATCAGGAGATTTCCCCGTGTTTACAATGGGTCTTTCTATTGACCTTCCCTGCAAAGCACTTTAGGAGAAATCAGTGAAAAATACTCCATGAGAAGTGGGTCACAATTGCTGTTATTGTTACTCAGAAATTATGTAGTGTCTAATCTGAAACCAGACACAACAACCGAGGGCTTCTCTTTGCCCTTTTCATAACAAACCCATTCTATTTAACAGTAAGTACAGTTAAATGGGAATAAAGCTGGTTTGTACAGGGAGACGTTGCATGTTTATTAATAATCTTTGTGTTTAGTGTTTAGACTCGTTCCAAATCTGAGCTGTAGCAATGTATAAAAACTTTTCTCTTGGCATGGTGGAGTCGCCGTGACTGACTTGGCTCTGCCACTCTTTTTGAACAATCATAATTACATCAGTTTCAAACTGGCTACATGAGCCTCAATTTGGAGCAAAGCAAAGATGGGCAAAATTGAGGGTAATTCTTCCAGATGGCGTGGGCAAAGAGAATTATTCGGCCCCTAATTTGAGGAGTTTTGACAGATTTCTTTATCTTCTAGCTCAGTTCTGGGAAGAAGTACTGGGGCTGCTTTCAAGTCACATCACTGGAATTTGGGAGCTCTTGCTGTGAATCCTCAGCACGAGGAAACCAGGGATGCCTCACCTGCACTGCCAAGAGCAGGTTGTGAGGAAAATAAAAGCAGCCTTTTGGGTGAATGTAGAGAGGACAGTTTGGGCAAAGGTTGCACTTGCTGCAAGTGAAATTCCACCTCCCCTAATTCCCTAAACCACAGATTTTTTCCAGCTCCTCCACGTGTAACCGAAGGGTGATTTCACCAAAGCTTGAGCCTCAGGTGGTTGGGAGTTTCAGCCCTCTGAAGGTGTTTTGTGTCCTGGCAGATTCTGGAGATAGTTTTGAAGGCCAGCTGAGAGCAGGAATTGAATTGAGCTGTTGTGTGATGAGTGTTGATGGAGGTGAATCTATGCAAAGTGCCCTGCCCAGCTTTGCATGAGTAAGGATGGAAAGAGCTCCCTGGGAAAGAAGAATCCTCACCTCAGAGCTTTAGTGTTTGGGGATGTGATTGTGAAATGGCACTCAGTGCATGCCAGCAGCTGCTGTCCTCAGGACTCAGATCCCTGTGATGGAAATGAGCGAGTGTTTCTGTCGAGCTCAAAAAACACAATTGGAGGTTCTTGTTCCCATGATGATGCTGATCCTGGGTGCCTGCTCCTTCGGGGGGGGGGGGGGGGGGGGGTGGGGTCTCACTCCTGTGGAGCTGTTAATGAGCCACGCACCAAAAGGAGAGAGATCCCAGGATCACAGAATGGTTTGGGATGGAAGGGATCTTAAAAATCATCCCATCCCATCCCACCTCTACGGTGGGCAGGGACACATTCCACTGTCCCAGGCTGCTTCAAGCCCTGTCCAGCCTGGCCTTGGACAGTGCCAGGGACCCAGGGGCAGCCACAGCTGCTCTGGGCACCCTGTGCCAGGGCCTCACAAAGAACAATTTCTTCCTAGTATCCAGTCCAAGCCTATTCTTTTCCATTGTGAAGCCGTTCCCCCTTGTCCTACCACTCCAGTTCCTGATGAAGGATTCCACTCCAGCTTCCTCGTAGCCTTTTCAGATTCTGGAAGGTGCTGTGAGATCTCCACACAATTTTGTCTTCTCCAAGCTGAGCAGTCCCAACTTTCACAGCCTGTCTTCACAGAGGAAGTGCTTTAGTCCCCTTACCAACTTTGGGTTCTTTCCACAGCTCCATGTTCTTATATTGGGGCCACCAGAACAGGATTCCAGGTGGGGTCTCACAGGAGCAGAGTAGAGGAGCAGAATCCCTCCCTTGACCTGCTCTCAGATTGTTTTTCAGGTGGAACAGGGAAAGGCAGCACTGCAGCCCTCCTACATTTAAGTTTCTGCAGGACTACCACGACCACCAAATGCAGCCCTGCACAGCTCAGACGTACAGAGAAAGAAGAAATGAGAGAAGCAGAGACGATGAAACGCAACTTTTCCTATTTTATCTGTTTACCTTTAGGGAGGTGGATGCTTTCTGGTGCCCAGTCATCCCTTCTCGCTGGGTTTCTGCTGGGCTGATGGACGGGTGCAGCAGCAGCTGGGACACGTGGCAGGACAACACCAGCTTTTGCAAGGGATGAAGAGCTCCTTATGCACTGTGAGATCCCAAATCCATCACATGGAGCCTAATGAGGGGGCTGAGCCAGGCCAAATACAACTGTTTAACAGTTTATTTTAACCATCCAATGAGAGTGAAACAACTTAAAAGGATTCATGCTGCCAACAATCTTTTCCCCTTTTTTTTTTCCCTCTTCCCCTCCTTGCATGGCATTTGTTAGAAATCAGGATTTTCCTTAACTAAATGTCTTGTGGTCTCCTTAGCTTTGTTTCTTAACAGGGTTGTCTTTATGTTAGTTTTCTTTGGCTTCCCAATAGAAGAGTAACAGATTTCTTTTGAAGTTTTCATTGATGAATGAGCTCCTATAAATAACTCTCTGTGGCAGCAGCTTGATCTCAGAGTTTACTCTGGAATAATAGTAGCAATGGGAATGGAGGAAATTTATGGCAGCATGACATGAAATAGTTTAATGGGCTTCATACTGTTTAACTTAATCTTTACAGATGTAAAAACAGAAATACAATTATTGTAACAACTATTATTACATATTGCTCTTCTAACGAAAACAGAAACTCAGTAAGCAATTGGAGATAGGTAGTGAAGAATTAGGGGGTCCAGCTCACCATGGATTCGGGAATTACTGGGTTGGGCCAGTGGATTTGCAAAGCCTCACCTGGAGATCTCTGGGAGATGTGAGGTGGCTGGGAAGGGTGGGTCTGCAGGTGGGATTTGACACTGCCATGGAAAGCTGAGTCACAGCGTGGAGGTGCTGGAAGCTGCTAAAACCAGTGGAAGTGGTGGAGCTCTGACTTTGGAAGGAAAAGAAATCCACCCTGTGTTTTGTTCCATGCCCCGTTATTGCACCTGTGTGCTTGGGGAGGAGCTGATCCCAGTCCCCCAAAGGCAATCGGGGGTACTTGGACACATCCCTTGTGCCCTGTAGCCCCATGAGGGGCACAGCTGGAATCCTCCCACTTTAGGAGCAGAAACACTCCCCTCACACCAACCAAAGCATGGGAAGGGTGGAGGGAGACGATGAAAAGTCACCTGATAAAAGAGAATTTAACTGTTTATCACATATCTGCTCATCTTCCCACCATGGGAAGTGTCATGCTTGACTTCCCATCACTGCTTGTGTCTCTAAGGCAACGTCACTTGAGGCAAAGGTGACCCAGAGGTGCCTCTTTAAGCTGTGGAAGCTTGGGAAAGTGAAAAGGAAAATCATAAAAGTTTTCTGTCTAGATGTCCAACCCAGAGGCCGGCTGGCATTTCACCCAGCCCAGGATCCAGCTGGGGGGTGTTTGAACCAATGTGCAAGAGGTGGGTGTAAAATCCAGTATCAGAATTACCAGGAAAGGCCACAAGACCAAATCCAAACCTGACATTTCCTCTGGATGTGGCTCTCGTGGCCAAGCCCAGCTCCATTTGCTTCTCGGTGCTTCGCAATGAGCTTGGGTAAATATTGAAACATGTTTGGTGCTCTGCCTAATTTCTATAAAAAAGAGGCTGACAGCTTTTGTTTCCTCCTTGAGGGAGCATTATTTGAAATGAAACTGCAGTGAAAACGAGCAGCACTGTGCGTTTCCAGCTGTCTGTTCAGTGGGAAATTTGCGTCCTCCGCGACGCTTCCCAATCCACGGAAACCGCCCGTGCGAGAAGGAGCTCGCAGATTCTCCCTCGATTTCCAAAAATGTGGGAAAGTTTATTTATTTCTCCATGCATTCCTGATTCGCAATGTGCTCTCTAAAAATGTTGCTGAGATTTAGGCTAACCGAGCTCATGCTAAATTTAGCAACTATATTTTAAATAAACATTCTTTACGCTTTGCTGAGCCGGCTTTGAAGCTGGCTTAAAACAAATCGTGTTCGCATGAACATGAGCAATGTTTGACTTTGGCCTAAGCGAACATCTGAATAAGTAATAATGTATTATTCGCTATAATCCGAAAATGAGATTGTAGAGGTTTAATTCAGTCAATTCAGGAGAGATTCCTGTGAGGAATAGCGAGTCAGGCTTGGATTATTTCTGGAAAGGCCTGGTCTCTTCTCTCTGACCACACAAAACTTCCTTTTGGTGTCTTGTTAGACACTGGAGCTGCGAGGCTCAGTGAAATCAGCTGTGACTTAGCACGCACTGCATTTGAGGAATCTGGCCCATTTTAAAGCACTTAATGATTTGTCTGGATAAAGCACTAAAAATATACTGTGGGGAGCAATTATGCAACGTCCAGACTGATGGATTGCATAACCTCGTAGACCTTTTCCATCTGTAACTTCTCTCATTCTGTGATCTTGTCTTCTTGGTCTTTCACTTCAAATCAAATACGTGATCTGTTTAATATCCTGAGCGCTGTCTCCCTGGAGATCTCTGCTCTGGGTGTGTGGGGCTATGAATCAAGTGAGGAAGCAGATCCTTCTTCCCTTTTTTGCTTCGGGAATTGGCTGCTCCTCACACCAGGCTTAGGAGCAGCCAGCAGGAAGCCAGTGGGTTTTGGTGTGGAAAAGGATGGTCCATCCTTTATGTGTTTTCTGTGGTAAAGAATGCAAAGAGAATTAATTTTTAAAATGGGGTGGGGGAGGGAAAGGAGGCTACAAAGTCCCTCAGATTTATGTCACCTTGGAATCAGGAATGGACAGCCACACCTTGAGTGACAAACCCTGCAAGTGGCTTCTGCTCACGAAGAAATACTTGATTCTATTTTATACCTGCTATGGGACCAACTTTAGGAGAGCACACACTGAGCCTGTTTAAAGACTGGAAGCCCCATTTATGAGAAATTAAACTCCGGAATTATTTTAATATGCCAAATTTTCGGTTCCCCTGATAGGAAACTCGCGTTTGGAGCAAAGCCGCTCTGGGAACCAAACAACTCCTCTGTGAGCCTCTCCCACTCTGTGATCTCCCCTGCTCCTAGGAGTTAAAATTGGCTGCAGAGCTCGGAGACGGGAAACCTTGCTGGGTTGGGAGAGGTCATTCCTCTGCAGAGGAAGGGGAAGGCATCTCCATCGCCCACACAGGCAGCGTGCTGTTTATTCTGCATCCCACATTCTCCACTTCTCCCCAGGATTCCAGACCGGTGCTCATAGCCAGCCCTGAGAGGCTGGGAAAGCCAGGAGGAGGAAGATTCCAGGGACGAGTGAAATGCTGGGTGGCAATTCTGTGCTTGGCAGCTGCTTTTTTGGCTGGTGGAGCAGGTGTGAAACCACTGGCACCGATTCCTTGCAGCTTGTCAGGTCCTTGATGTTCCTGTGGCTGCACAGCACCAAAATTCACATGGGTGTGGAGAGGATTAAAGGATGCTCAGCCCCATCCAAAGGGCAGGAACTGGTGTATTGACTGCACACTCACTGCTCTGCTGTTGTTTTTACTGTGTGTTTTTATTTTATGTTTTTACTGTGTGTTTTTATTGTATGTTTTTATTGTACCATGACTTCTCCCCTCTCTATAAACAGATGACGTGCAAAAGCCGTGTGTGGTTACTCATCCAGCCTGCTGGCAATGAGACCCTTTTTCTTGGTATTCATCCCCTGTTACAGCACTGGCCTGATCCCAATTAATTCCAAATTGCCCCTCAGAACTGCTCACCGGGTTCTGAGCTCATTGGATTTGGTGTCACTTTTGTGCAGAGCATGTTAAGTTTACTAATTTCACTCCCTCAAGCGAAACCAAAATCAAGCTCAACGCGGCTTTTAAACGCTGCAGCTGCACTTGGTCCCACTCCACTCCACCAAAACAGAAATAAGATCAAATGTCAAAGCAAAGCTTCGCAAAGAAACAAATTCCCATTGCGTAGAAAAAGCTGGGTTTCCAAAAAAAAAAGTGTCTGTGATAAAAATATACATCGTGTATTAAACTGAGACTCACTTTTTTTGACCACTGAAAAACTGCTCTTGTGCAGGAAGGGCTCAGATGGGGAGAGGTTCCACGTGTGTGAGTAGGAAAGGAATAAAAGCTCTGTTTTATTTAAATTTGGACCTCTGTTTCATTTAAATTATTTAAATTTGGACCTCTGTTTGCAGGTCCAAAAATGTGTTTTGGGGGCTGGAATAGGAGCTGAGAGGTGACAAAACTGAGGGTCACAGCTGGGAGGCCAAGTTAGGACAAAGGGAAACAGGGGAGCTGAAGACACAGGTTAAAAGAGGTGACTGAGAGCATAAATATCCAATTTTGGGGAGTAAACCCTTTCCACGGGCCGGGCTGTGGGGACACGGGGGGTGCAGGGTCCCTCCCTGTGGGAAGGGCTCGGTGGAGATCCATCAAACAAGTCCTGGGAGGCAGCATCAACCTCCCACCTCAGCCGGAGCCCAAATCACCACGCAGGGGGTGGAGAAAGGATCTGAGCTCTCTGCTGGGCTCGTTTTCCTCCCCCTGCAGCTTCCTGTGGGTGATGTCACCTCCCAGACCCCGAACAGGGCGGAGCTGTCAGTGCCCAGCCTGGAGCGGAACCTTCTGCCGAGGTGGCCCCTTCTGTACCTGTGCCTAGTGCCGCGCAGAAGTGGCACTGCAGGGCCAGGGGTGGCACGCAGGGAGCTTCATCCCTCTCAGCCCTGGGAATTCTGGTGGGGACTGAGCAGTGACACCTTCACAATCTTTTGCAAGTGTTTCTTCATTTACTAATTCGGTGCCGGAACTTTAAACAACGGATTCAATAGACATTCAAACAGCAGCTGTCAGAAATAGGAAGCAAATAAGGGATTTTATTAAAATAAAGTCTGTTTTACAGATCTGTTTTTAAAAAATAAAATATCTTTTATTATTTTTTGTTTGTTTGTTTGTTTGTTTGTTTGCATTGAGAAGCTCCAGCTCAGCCTATCCAGGGATCTGCCTATGAGCATCCTTTTTTTTTTGGGGAAGCTAAATAACAATTCTCACCTTTTGGAGATTTTCTGCCCTTCCCCAAGTGAGAGCTCTTTGCCTTGGGCTGGAATGAGCAACCCTGGTCCAAATATCAAGGAATTGATGCCAACCTTCCTCTGCAGAAACTGAATCAAAACTCACCCGAAACCCCCACACTTCCAATATCCATCCAGCTGCTCATTTGAGAGCAAGCTTTGCTTTTGAGATAAGGTGGGATGAAAGAAGGGGAAGAGAAGGAGGAACAATTATTTTGGGAAAGATTTCATCAGTTTCAAGGGGCAGGTAATTTCCCAGGAGCCTATTTGTAGCCCCTGCCATCCTTTCGTGGCCCATCATGCCAGCACCAGGATATTTGTGCATCCAGCAGCAGGCCCCACTCCTCCATCCTCCAGCACAAGCCAAGGGGTGCTTCACATCACACCAGCCACACTCCTGAACAAAAATACCTTTATTGGATATAAGTTTGGTTTCATAATGAAAATTGAGAATATAATTTTTTTTTCCAAAAGGGCGTTTATCCACTAATATACAAAAAGCCTCTATTTACGGCAAACAAAAATACAAAATATTCCTGATTTCTTGCAATGTGTCGGGATTCTTCCTTCTTTACAAAAAAAGAAAACTTTAGAAACATAGCTGATGTTTCTTTCTTTATATTTTTTGTCCTGGTATTTGTCCTGGCCTCCACAACCCTGCCTGAGTCTTTTTTGGTCAGAAGCAACCGATCCCAGTAAGACAAGGAAAGCAGATAAATCTCTGTGTTCGCTCATCCATTCCCCTCTTTTTGGCCACATCCATGAGCAGAAACTTTGTGGGGATACTCCAAAGCACCAGTGCTGGGCAGGCAACCAGTTCCACACCATGCTGGATCAAAGCAAGCAGGAATATTTAGGATGAGCCTGGATTGCTTGGTCTGCCATGAGTTCAGCTCCAGTTGCCCACTCCGGGCCAGTGGGGAGTATCAGGAATTATGTGCCAGTGGTTATTCATGGCAAAATTATGGGCATTTTTAATACCTGTAGGTATTGATGGCAAAACAAAACTCAGCCTCCTTTCCTCGGGATGGGGCTTGGCTTTCAAAGGAAAAATAAAAGAAGAAAACAGAGAAAACCCCTGAAGGGCTCGAGAGAAACCTGGTGCGAGTAACCTGAGGGATGCAGAGACTAAAGGTGCAGAGCAAACCCCACGGGGCTTGGGGGCCAGCGTGGGCATCCCCCCGGTGCTGCCTCGACCTCCACCGCCCGCGGGAAAACAAAGCCGCTTTTACCTTCCAAAGTCGCTCTGGCAGGGGGTGGGAGGCACCCGCTAAAGACAGTCCGCAGCAAGACGCGCCTTGAAAATGCCCTGAAATCCTGAGTTCACCTTTAAAACATCGCTTTGGGTTTGGGTTTTTTGGGGTTTTTTTTTTTAGGTCTTTACCCACGTGGTGAG
>WAAG01078272.1:509925-535582 GCA_013390105.1 Tichodroma muraria
AAAAAAAAAACAAAACAACTAAAAAAATCAGAATATATCTATAAACAAAAACAGCGCTGCAAAATCGATTCGAGCCCTGAAAGACCGAGATAAGGTCGAAATGAATTTGCTGTCACTTCGGCCGGGCTCCTTCCCGCCGCCTCCCCCGAGCACGGCTGCTGCTGCTCTGATTCCTGAGCGGTGATTTTTGGGTTTCTTACACTGTAATTTTGCCTTGCCCTCCTTGCAATTTGTGTGGTTTCGTAAGGCTTTAAACAAAGATATTTTTTTTCCCCCAAAGTCGGGCTGGGATTTTGGCTGCCTGCTGGGACCGAGGGTCCCTTTCCCGCTCGCAGCCGGGGCGGTGAGGACGAGACCGCAGCCGGCTCCGGCCGTGGGAACCCGGCGGGGCTGTTAATTACCGGAGATTTTCTTAATAAGAAAGGAAACGATTTTATGCGATAACTGAGGGGAGGGGAAAAAATTAAATTATGAGGCAGCTCCTCTACAAGGAGGGATGGTTAAAAATGATCTGCGATGGAAAAATTGTTTGGGAAGTTTCTCCGGGCGCTTCAGAGTTGTTATTTAATTTTGACGGGAATATTTTTGAATGTTCGGGGAGGGTTTCATCCACCTAGAAAATGTCTGGGGATATTTTATTTGGGAAAACAAATAGTGAATTCAGCGAGATAAGCTGGTACTTTTCATGTAAATGTATGACCATAAGAGAAAACTTTTATTTTTTTTCTGGAATAATTTGAGAACGACTTCACGCTTTTATGTTCGATTTTCAAACAAATCACGTTTCTCGTAACAGCTTGGGCTGTGTCTTAGCGTACACGAGCAGATGGGATTTCTTTAACGATATAAGTTTATAAAATGCAGGAATTTTCAAATGCAGAGCTTGAGCAAAGCCACCCCTGCGGTGTCCCAGCGTTGTCCCTTCCTAGAAGCCTGGAGAGATATCCTCGATGGATTCTTACCTCTCCTCGGCTGAAAACTTTACCGAGCTGAATTTCTACAGAACCCCCAGAAGTAGCAAAAATCCTTTGCTTGCTGCAGCTGGGCACCGAGCAGAGACTGAACCACCGGGCTCGAAAAAGCCCAAGATTCGAATGGCTTGAAGAAAAAAAAACAACAACATCGTTAGGAAAAGTACGGGAGGGAGCGCGGGGAGAGGAGCCCCTTCGCGGAGGAGAGCGGGAGGCGCTTGGGAATGCGGGATTTCCCCCGTGGGGCTCCCCTCGCCCGGTTCCCCGGGGAGCCGCCGGTTTTCCTCTCGCAGCCTTTACCGGCAGCGGAGCTTTCGCAGCGCTCGGGGCGCCCCGGGGGCCGTTCCCGGGACCGCTCCGGGGCGGTTCCCGGTGTCATTCCCGTGGCCACTCCGGGTGTCGTACCCGGGCTGTTCCCGAGGCGCTCCGGGGCTGTTGCCGGGGTCGTTCCCGGGGTCATTCCCGGAGCCGTTCCCGGGCTGTTCCCGGTTCCGTTCCCGGTGTCATTCCCGGAGCCGTTCCCGGGGCCGTTCCCCGGCCATTCCCGGAGCCGTCCCCGGTGTCGCTCCGGTCTCACCTGCCCGCGGGGCTCCGCGCGGCGTGTGTCGCCCCCCAGGGGACACCGCGGGCACTGCAGCGCTCCCCGACACCACCGGGGCGCGGGGACAGGACACGGGACGGGGACAGAGGGACACAGATGGGGACAATGAGAGACTGAGCAGGGAAAGAGGTAAGAGGGAGAAATGTGGGAGAGAGGATGGAGGTGGGAACAAAGGAGAGAGGATGAGTGGAGAAAATAAATGGATAGAGGGAGAGGAAAAGTAGGGGGAAAGGGAAGAAACAGAGAAAAGGAAAGAGAGGAAGGAAGAAATGAATGAGGGAAAGAGTGAGGGGGAAAAGGGGAGGAAGGAAGGAAGGGAGGGAGGGAGGGAGAAAAGCTCTGTCTGGCCCCAGTCCAGCCAAGACCCATTGATGCACATGAATTTCAGACCCTCTGGCTGCAGGAGACTGGCCCATCCCAATTTTCCAGACATTGCTGGGCTCAAACAGGACAGCCCAGGCCAGCCCCACCTGCCTTAAGGTGCCTCCTTCACCAGGTTATTTCATAAACACAAAAATTCACTCACACACTCTTTATTCACACACGGAAATCCACACTCCTTTCATTAATGAAAACGTCATTAAAAATGCTTCCCTTTAATATGTGTAGCCTTTTTAAAATTTTCACTATTGAATCCCGAGCAGAGCATTATGGCTGGTTTAAAGCTCCTTTTTGGGTGCATTTGGGCTGACTTTTGTAGTTGCCCTGGCAAGTTCAGCCTGCAGTTCCAAGGAATGATTCCTGCATTTTTCCCAAGGTTTGGATTCATCTGATTCATATGTCCTTCCCTTTTTTTAGGTGTTTTCACAAG
Source organism: Tichodroma muraria (assembly GCA_013390105.1). Lineage (NCBI taxonomy): Eukaryota > Metazoa > Chordata > Aves > Passeriformes > Sittidae > Tichodroma > Tichodroma muraria. The sequence continues at coordinate 512,309 of WAAG01078272.1, forward strand.
TTGTGGGTGTTTCAAGGGAGAGCTGTGTTTCGTTTGTTTCAAAATCCCAGGTCCTTTTTTAACCTCTTTCACTGAAGTATTTGATTCAGCTTGGCAAAAATGGATTTTAGAAGCGATTCAGGCACATCCAAACATTGATTTAATTTATAAATATGCGGTAGCCTTTTCTGCTTCCCAAAGAAAAGAGTGGCATCCCTATGAGCTACTGCAGGCTGCAGCGACAGAAAAGACCCTGCAGAAGGGATTTGGAGCAAATTTCAGCCCTGTGGAGACAAACCAGAGAACTGAACCAGCAGGAAAAAATGCCACCTATCAGCAAACTCCTCATTTTTTTTAAGGCAAGCTACCCTGATTTGTAGAAAGCAGCCCGGGCCCTCTTTTCTGGAAGCAAATCCTGGGAAGGAACGGCTTTGCTTGCAGGGAGGTGTAGGTGGTCTAGAAGGATCTCAGCCCTGCTTGATTGCTCATGGATTAATCACCAGCACCTCCCAAGGGAGCGCTCCCACCCTTGGGGTGGGAACGAGTCCCAGCTGGGGTGGGAACCTTGGGTGACAGTGGCCAGGCAGTGCTGGCACTCCCAGCCCAGCCCCGACACCACAAACTGCGCTCCAGGGCCTGATCCCAACCGCCCGCGCTGACAGCGGAGTCCCGGGAGCTTTCCGGGAGCTTTCCAGGAATTTTCCAGGAGTTTTCTATGAGTTTCCCGTGAATTTTCCAGGAGTTTTCTGTGAGTTTCTCGGGAGTTTTCTGGGAGTTTTCTATGAATTTTCCATGAGTTTTCCAGGAGTTTTGTGTGAGATTTCCATGAATTTTCTGGGAGCTTCCCGTGAGTTTTCCATGAGTTTTGTGTGAGTTTTGTATGAATTTTCCAGGAGTTTCCTGGGAGTTTTCAAGGAGTTTTGTGGGAGTTTTCAAGGAGTTTTGTGGGAGTTTTCCAGGAGTTTTCTGTGAGTTTCCTGGGAGCTTTCCAGAAGTTTTCCAGGAGTTTTCCGGGAGTAGGAAGGGCAGGAATGAGCTTCAAACACCTCGGCCTAGCTTCGCATGGGTGGTCTGCTGTGCCTGGAAGGATTCCCACCAGCTCCAGCAGCATTCCGAGCCAAGGAAAGACTCTTCCCAAACCCCATTGCAGCACCGGAGCTCCAAATCTTTTTATTTCTGGATGCTTGAAAGAGAGAAAGTGAAGCCTCACCGCAGCATTTATCACGATATGTGGGTATTAATCCAAATTTGGGAAGCGCTCAGAGCTGGAGGGGAAAAGATTCCTGAACTGGGCAGAGCCTTGGCCTTTGTGGAGAAAAAAACTCCTCAGAAAAAAAGAGTTTGCATCTGCCCAGCTCCATCTGCAACCGCTCAGAGAGGAGCATCCGAATTTGTTCCGCTTTTTTGGGCTGGCACAGCCACAGCTCTGACGGATCCGCAGCATCCGAGCCAAGCACAAACTCTGAAGACATTTCCCCCCTTCCTGCCACAGTTTAAAACAAATCTTCGTTGTTTCATTGTTCCCATGACCCCTCATCCCGCTCCGCTCAGGAATGTCGGGATTCTCAACGTCCTCCCTTGTCTTGGGGTAGTTTTAGTAGAAAACACTAATTCTATAAATAATAAATCATGCAAAGAATTCATTTATTATCCAATTAAAGGCGAGCAAGAAGTGAACTTTCGGGAGGTCGGCAGACTGGGGAGCCCATATAGAGGCTGGATATTATTTATATTATTTATTATTATTTATGGTGTTTTATTCACCAGCAGCCAATGTTAAATGGAAGAATAATGTGAGGGACTATTTTACAAAAAAAAGGGTGGGTTTTCACTCTCAGCCACAAGATGTGATGCAAAGCCCGTGGTATTTGTATAATGCGGGCGGAAATCTCACATTAATGCGCCAGCACGGCCTTTTTTATGTTTAATTCCAGAAAAAAATCAGGCCCTGAGCGACCTTCCATCACCCTGCTTCCCCCCCAACTTTGCTTTCGAGGCATTTTGAGCCCTTAATGCCGCCGTAGCCGCCGCGCGCACGCCGGAGGGGCGTGACCAGCGCTGAGGCTCCGCCCCCCGCGCTAACATTGGGGGCGTGGTCTGGTTTCAGTGACATCACCATTCGGAGGGGCGGGCGCGGGGGGAGGGCGCGGCGGTGACGTCATAACCGAGGAGTGAGTGAGGGGCGGGGCAGTGTTGACGCGCAGTGTTGACGTCACGGCGCGGCGGAGATAGAGGGAATGAGAGCGGGGATGGCGGTGACGTCACGGCGGGCGGGCGGCGATGGCGGACCCGGGCCGGCCGCTGCCTTCGGGGGCCGCCTCCAAGTGGGACATCCGGGAGAAGGTGTGGGAGCACCTGGAGGCCTCCGGCCTGGCCGAGTTCCCGCGGCCCGTGCGCGGCCGCATCCCCAACTTCAAGGTACGGCGGGGCCGCCTCCTCCTGCTGCTCCTTGCGTGCCCCGCCTCGGGCCCTGCCCGCTCCGCGGTCCGGGCCGGGAGGAGCCCCCAGTTCCCCCCAGCTCCCCGGGCCAGCGCCTCGCAGCCCTCGAAGGAAAGCAAACAAAACCGCCCCGTCAAATGGTTTGAATTGGAAGGGAGCTTTAAGCTCATTCAGCAGGAACACCTTCCACCATCCCAGGTCGCTTCAAGCCCTGTCCTACCTGGCCTTGGACATTTCCAGGGGTTAACAGAAAATTGACAGCCCCTCAATTAAAAACCTGCGGAAATTAGCCTCTCCGGAGGGTGGAAGGTTCTAAATTGCGCATCTCTGCTGTGAGCTCCTCGGTGATCCGCTGATATTTTATGCAAACAGGGCGCCTCCCACGCTGCCGAGAGGCTTCTGGGCTTGCAGGCGTTCCGGGCTGCCCGTACAGTAAAAATAAACCCCGATGCTCCCCAGAGGAACGCCCGCTTCCTAACGCTGGAAGTAAGTGAAAATATTCTCCTCTTGGCTCCTTCCCTCTCTCAGGGCGCTCTGCAGGCCTGCTGCTCTCTCAGGGGGCTGGATGTGTTCAGCAGAGCACGGGAGGTGAAGGTGGATCCTGACAAACCTCTGGAAGGTGCCCGGCTGGCGGCTCTGCAGGTAACCTTGGCACCCCTGAGCAGGAGCTGGGAGGGGACAGCAGAGCCTGGCAGCACCTCAGCAACACCTGGCACTGCCTCTTTGGGAGTTTTTATGTGCAGCTCCTTTGTGGACCTCGAATCAATGGGTTTCGTGGAATGGTTTAGGTTGGAAGGGATTTGAAAGATAATTCAGTTCCAAACCTCTGCCATGGGCAAGGACACCTTCCACTGTCCCAGGCTGCTCCAAGCCCCGTCCAGCCTGGCCTTGGACACTTCCAGGGATCCAGGGGCAGCCACAGCTTCTCTGGGCACCCTGGGCTTTTCCACCCTCACAGGGAAGAATTTCTCCCTAATATCTCATCTAACCCTGCCCTTTCTCAGTTTGAAACTCTTAGAAATCTATTTAGAGAAATGGCTCTGAAGGAGGGGATGTCTGAAGGTATGTCCTCAAATACCTTCAAATGTGTGTCTTACCTTTTATTTCTTCAGTAAAGGTTTTTATGGAATTGTTTTGTATTGGAGGAAATTGATCTTGCAAGCACTACACAATCAACAGCACTAACTGCAGCATAACAAAGTAAATATTTGGCCGTGTAGTTTTTACTGTGTGACAATAAAAATATTGGTTAAGTGTAAAATGGACCTTTTCGTGTGGTTCCCCAGGCAAGGAAGACTTTGCTGGTTCCCACACCACGTCTGAGGACTGGGCTGTTCAATAGGATTGTTCCCCCTCCAGGTGCAACCAAGGAGATCCTGAGAAGATGTGCCACGTCTCAGGTGGGAATGAGGGATATGGGAGGGCTGAATTAACTTGTGGGACAGAGTGGGGTTAGGATGGACCAGCTGGAAGATGGAAAACCTGAAATGTATCCCTGTTAGGATGTTATTCCTGGGTTTGTGTACACAACTGCCATTAATAATATTGAAATTAGGAGAAAATGTAGTCTTAGCAGGACATTATTGATATTTTTCAGTGCTTTTTGGAAAATCACGAACGACCTGAGGTAAGTTAGATCCTTCTTCATTCTCCTATATTATGCAGTTTTGAGCGGCTGAACCCTCTGGGGAATATTTTAGTGCTCTTAGGTGTTACCACTTAGGAGAGACGAGGATTTTTTTAGGATACAACATCCGGAGAACCGTGAATTGCGGCATTTGCATGCAGTGAGGCCCGGACACGTGGTGAGGTTTGGCTCTGCAGCGCGGTCTCTTGCTGCCCTCTCGTGTTACAATCTCTGTACAGCTCAAGGCTTTGGCCGGAGAGCCCTGGCTGGTTTTATACCCGTCTTTATTTGCAGTGAAAACACAACTGGTACAGCATGAAGAGGTTGCTATACGGATTTATTTCCTCCTTTATCTCCTGCTAAAGGCAATAAAGTTCTGCAGCAGCCCCATAAACAGCTAGGGTTGTAAATGGCTGGTAATTAGTAGTGACTTTCTTTGTTGGAAGTTCTGTTGGAGTCATTAACTAATTAAGCTGTTCAGGGCTGAAGAGCACTTTTGAAAGAGACCTTTCTCTTGGCCTGCTGTCTGATCTGGGCTCTAACCACCATGTGTCTGGTTTTTGCCCCAGCCCACTAATGAAAAAATGCTGTTGGCAGTTCGTGTTTACAAAGCACTGTGCAAACAATCCTTACCACACTGCTGGGAAGTGCCTGATGGGCATTAGTGCTGATAGCCAGGCACAAATTACTGAATTCTTGGGGTTTGTGCTCTGCACAGAAAACGTTTGGCTCTTTATTGTGATTTTAATATTGTTAATTTGTAATTAGCACCAAGTTGAGTTGGTGTGAGGAGCATTTACAGTGTGCTGTGCACGTATATTGGGAGTGATTGAATCACAAGATATATTTTTAATAGTTCTAAACCTCTGATGTTTAAAAACCCAAGTAAACATAATTTTTCATTTCTGCAATCTGGACAGAATTTTTGTTAAGATGAGAACAGATTGAAGAGGAGTGGGTGGGGTTGAACAGGGAGAGAGGGGAAGAAAAAAAGTAATTGTATCACTTTGTGTAACTTCAGATTTCTTTGTGCCGTAGCTGTCTGCATCTAAATTAACTTTGTGATTTGTACTTCAGAATTAATTGAAGCATTTTTAGTGCTCTGTTATTCCTCAAGCTTTTAGTAGAGTAGGGAAGTGTAAATAGGAAGTGTCACTTGCCCTCATTTTTAGGAACAGATTTCCAAAAAAGTGTTTCAAAATATCAGGTTTTCATCCTAAATAAATAACCTTGCTTCTAAAAGTGCCCACCTCCCTCAGCTCTCCTTGCAGTGTGCCAAAATTCTTGTCACTGTAGTAGGGAATCTATTCTAGGATTCCCTGGGGGATAACTTCCCAGACATGTACAGCTTGGCTAAACATGGAAGAGACACTTGGAAACGTGGGGAGTTACTTGGATTTATCAAAATATCCTGGATTTCTGCCTCAGTGCTTGGAAGACTGTGCACTCTGCAAACCTCAAATGCTGTTTTTTCCTGCAGGGTGTGAAAGACTACAGCGTGCCCGTGGGGCTGGATGGGAAAGCACAAGTGGACTTGGTTGTTGTGGGATCAGTAGCTGTCTCTGAAAAAGGTAAGGAAAAACTTCCAGCAGAAAGGTCCCAAATCCCAGTCCAGTGTCAGGAAGGCCACACCATGTGGCAGAGACAGATTTTTCCTTGGAGCTGAGTTGTGGTCTTGGGTTGTGCCTCTGTGTGTGACAAATCCCTGCTCCCAGTGCCAGCAGGAAGCAGCCATGCCTCCAGGATGCAGTGGGCACACAGCAGTGGGCTCAGAGATGTTTTGGCCTTCAGGAAAACTCTTGAGGCAAGCAATTATTTGTGTTTTAAAGGAATCCAAGCAGGCTGCCTGGTCAGAGATCTGCTCTGCTCACACAGGCTGTGTGAAAGGACATCTGTTAGACCTGCTGATTCAGTGCCTATTTGGGGATCAGATTTTGCATTTTCTAGTATTTTGGAAACCTCCTGGTGCTGAAAAATTTTCCACTGACTTTATCCCTTGCCTAAAATAACACAGTTTTTGTGTGTGACCCAGACTCCTCTTTACCCATGTTAACCTGCGTTGGACATGAATAGAAGGTTCTAAATACAATTGCAGAATAAACTAGTGTGTTAACTGCATTAAATTGGTTTATTCTGAACGAGAAGCTTCTGGGAGCTTTTAGGAGTCGTTGAAACTGATGTTTTATTACATTTCAGTGCTGATTTCAAGGAAAGTTGCACTCTGTGAGAGATGCTGATCTAATTTTTTTTTTCCAGAGTTACAACTTGCAGACTGCTCGGTTCATTACACCAGTTTAACAACAACTTTCCACTCTGCTGTTTCTTTTTTTTTTTTTTCCCCACTTTTCTGTGCTTTAGGCTGGAGAATTGGCAAAGGGGAAGGTTATGCAGACATGGAATATGCAATGATGGTGTCCATGGGTGCAGTGCAGGAGGACACACCTGTGGTTACCATTGTGCACGACTGCCAGGTGAGTTCAGATGTTCAAATATCCCCTCTCCAGCAGGGAGGGAACTCTGGGACACTTCCTGCTCTGTCTGGAGGGAAGACATGGAATGATGCTGGTTTGGCATCTTTATTCCCATTGTCTTTGATGGATTTTCATGTGCCAAGACATCAGGAATGGGGCACAGTTCTAGGGAATTTGTTTTTAGCTGCTTAACCAAATCTCTGCCTTGTAGGTGCTTGACATAGCAGAGGAGCTCCTGGCTGATCATGATTTAACTGTGGATTACATCCTCACTCCAACAAGGACTATCCAGACTAATTGCAAACGACCAAAACCTCAGGGAATAATGTGGCACAAGGCAAGCTCATTCTTAATTCATGTTAAATCTTAAACCTTTGCTGCTGGTGGCTTACTGGTACCAAAAACCTGCAGATAACCCCCCCATTTTTATATATTAACAATTTTTTTGTTATTAGAAGTACTTGATAAAAGAGCAGGTGTTTGTCAGGTGAAACAAAGCAGCAGCATCTGGGTGCAGTGGGGTTTAAGGGTGAGGAGGAGAGGTATTCCCTACATCTGAGGTTGCTGTTTCCAATGGATTATCAAGAAGTGTCCAAGGCCAGGCTGGATGGGCTTGGAGCAATCTGGGATGGTGGGAGGTGCCCCAGGGGGTTGGAACTGGTGGGCAGAGCCTGTGCTGCTCTGGTTGTGAAAGGAAAGCACAACCTGCTGGTGGTACATTCCTGTTTCTGTTGTGGATTCACTTTCCAAGGATAAATCTATGGCTGGAGCTCGTTTTCAGATGGAAGAACAGATTTTAAACATGAATCTTTATTTATTGGTAGTTTCTTCTATTATGGATTTGGCCTTTTTCCCTGCCTTGTGTTAGAAACTTCCTCAGCTTCCCAAATAGTTTCAGAAAAGCCTTCAGTGAATTGTTTTACTGGAGGTTCCTGCTGGGAAAACTTTTTCTTTGTCATTGGATTTTCATTTCTAAAATCATCCAGTTAGGGAGCAGACACAATCCTGTGTGAGTGATTACAGCAGGAATGCTGAAATGAGGAATTGTGCACCCACATTTTGTAGAAACTGAGGAATATTCAGGGAATACTCCCAGGGAGATCAAAAGTTGTTGGTTAAAATTTGCCAGCCAGCAAAAAGAGTTAAATTTCTTTAGGTAATGTATCTGCAACAAACAAATTCTAGCCAGGACTATTTTTATTCCAAAGGAGGGAGAGCATTTTACCCAGCCTGTGGTTGAGGATTTGAGGTTATAAATAAATAAATAACAGCTCTGTCTGTCCTAGTGCATTTTTTCCATTGAATTATTTTTGAATTGTAATTTTTTTTAGGATATTATTGAATGTAATTGTGTTGAAGGCCTACCCCTTGTGCTCCATCCATCTTGCCAACATACTTTTGATCAGTTTGTCTGCCTTGGTGTCAGACTTCTCAGTAAGTGGCCTTGCTGACACTTCTTTATTTCTTTTTCTGTGCCTTTAGCAGAAACTGAATTTCCTGCAGCTTTCACTGAGAATGGAGCCCAGACTGACCCTTTATTTGAATATTTGAGTGTTGATTTAACACCTCAAGCTGTGTGGATTAAATAGAAATATTGGAGAAGACCGGCCAGAGCAGGGATAATCCTCACTTTTCTGTCTTTTTGGGACCAGAACAAAGTGTGGTGTGTCTATGAAGAAGAAATTACCGTTATTCCCCAGGGAAATGAGTGACATTTATTTTGTTTGTGCCTGTGGCAGTACCTGGATGTTCATTTCTTGCACAGAGGGGTTTGGAGGTGGGAGGTCTGGTTAATCACCAGGGGATGGTAAAGGCAGCATTTGATAGGGGCTATTTAAGTGTTTGCCCTTTGGATTTTCCTGGCTACTTCCCCATCATTTTCTCCTCATCCTTTTCTCCTTCAAATCCTGGCTTTGCTGGCGCATTCCTGTTCCTCAGAGCAAAACTAAATGAACCAAGAGGCAGTGAGTAAATAAATCATGCACTTGTAAACACGGGGTTTTGTCAACAGAGAGGAGCTTCACTTCATTGTGAAGACGTGTGAAGTGGAAAATACATCGTAAAAAGAAGTTGATCCTGTGGGGAGCAGGGCTGGATCAGGCCAGCACAGTGTTTAGGAGCTGCAATCCAGGTGTTTGCAAACATAGGATCACAGCTCAGGGTTGCTGGGAGGCTGTGCTGCCAGCAGTGCACACTGAGGGTCTGCAGCTCCAGAGGGAAGGAGGTGCCCACCCAGCAAACACATCCGGGGCTCCATTTCCACGCTGAGGGAGGTGCTGCGTTTTCCTGCAGTGCTCTCGTGTGTCCTGTGCTGTTTAAAGACTTGAAAGGAAGTGGAAGAGCCACAATATCATCAATACCAAAGAATCATTATCAAGCACTCCAGAAACACTTCTAAATTCACAGTGCTGGGGGGGTTTGTGCAAGTTTTGTGCCCCTGAGGTCAAAGTTTTGGGACATCAAATTGAGTTACTGGAGGGCAGCAAGAGCTACTGAGAGCTGAGCACTCTGGAAAACTTCATTTGGATGCCAGTGGAGAATTATTTGGCTTCATTTGTCTTGAAAATTCAACCCATTGTTTCTGGGAACTCTAAATTCATGAAGCTACTTGGTTTCTCATTTAATATTTTTTATGGGTAACTGTGATCTTTATCTGGGACACTGGCTATTATATTTGTCCCAATTATCAAGTTATTTGTGCTGTGTTTATTTTAAATTGAAACTGTACAGACAAGTTAAAATATTTGGGTTCATGAAGAGGGAAATGAGAGTAGTTGGTGGAAAAATCACTATATTTTAGCAAGCATTTCCTTCTGGTTTTGAAATAACTCTTTTGCTGAGAATTTTAAAGCAGTAGGAAAAGAATTTTCCTGAAATTAAATTAACTGTGGGGAAATCCCAGTGGCAGAGATGAAAACCCTCTGACAACAAACCGCTTTGATTCGGGTGTGTGATAGAATATTTGAAAAGTAAAGCTCAAAACACCACACCCATCCAAGCTGGCAAATCCTTCAGCAGAAGGAAACAGCAGTCAGTGTCACCAAGGCTTTGTTTGGGTGTGTTTTTTGGGATAGTGGGAGCAGGGAACGCTTCCACACGTGCTCTCAACACCTTTGCAAAGCTGAGCCTGGCTGCAGCTGCCACGGATGGATTCCAAGGGTGGGTTGCATAAGTTTCTCCTGAGGGACACCAGCAGGCTCCATGGGCTGCCAGCTCCCAGAAATATGCCCTTGGGTTGTGTGCACATATTTGGACATTTTGTGCAAATGAATGATAAAATGTTCAGCTGTGCTGGCCTTGCTGTCCCAGCCTTGTCTGGGCCTCAAAGCCCTGTTTGCCCAGAGCTCCTGGGAGCGAGGACACAGCGTGACAAGTGGGGTCTGTCCTGGAGACCCCACTTTTTTTTTTTCTTGAACAATCTGGGCTCAGAGCCCTCTGAGGATGGGCAGAGATGAACCTTGCAAGCACCTTTTGCCCGCCAGTTTGGAAGGGCTGATGGATCAGTCTCCATCTTAAAATCATGGAATGGTTTGGGTTGGTAGGGATTTTAAAGAGAATCTTGTTCCAAGCCCCTGCATACCTTCCACTGTCACAGGTGCTCCAAGCCCTGTCCAGCCTGGCCTTGGACACTTCCAGGGATCCAGAGGCAGCCACAGCTTCTCTGGGCACCTGTGCCAGAGCCTCACCTCTCTCACAGAGAAGAACTCCTTCTCTCTATCCAAATTAAACTTTCCCCTCTCCCGTTTTGAGGCCATTCCCCTTGTCCTGTCACTGATGAACAGTCCCTCTGCAGCTTCCTTGTAGCCCATTCAGATCCTGGAAAGTGCTGGGATGTCTCCAGGCTGAGCAGCTCCAACTTTCTCAGCCTGTCCCCACAGGGGAGGCATCCCAGTCCTCCTACCAACTTCGTGGCCTCCTCTGGACTTGATCCAATATTCCTTGTTTTTCTGATGCTGGGGGCACCAGAGCCGAGCATGGGATTCCAGGTGGGGTCTCACAAGATCCACGTGTTCCCGTGTCAGTGAGGTGAGGAGCTGTGGGAAGCAGAATGGAATAGCAGGAGAAGGACAGCCTCCCATCCCATCCAACCCCATCTGCCCTTCCCTGTCTGCCTCACTCCAGGGCTGCAGTGCTTCCAGGGAAATCTCAGTGCTGTTTGCCTTGGCCTGGGCTGGCTCAGGGGCCAGCATTACTCAGTCTGACAGAGGACAGCCACATCCTTCATTCTCCCCAGCAAAATATTGGAAGTGGTTCCGATCAGAGCTGTGTGGGAGCAGAGGGTGAGGAGAGCCCTGGTGTTCCAGCAGGGATGGTGCAGGAGTCCATCTGCCACCACGTTTTGGGATCAAACCAGGCCTCGCAGCAATGGATGCTGTGGGTTAAGTGCAGGGAGATTTGTGTTGGCACTTGGCATCCAGGACTTTTTTCCTCAGGTTTCTGTCAGAAAAGGGCCACGTTTCCCTCTTCAGCTCCTTTCCCAGTAATTGTGTGCCAGAAGAATTTATCCAGCCTGCTGTCCTCTTTCCCCAAGGCTCTCCCAGTCATGGCAGGGAGTAGGCAGGATTAATAAATTATTAATTGCCTTTGGTAGAGCTATTTTTAACCCAAATCACTTCAGAGTTTAAGGCACAGACCCTCGAGCCCTTCTGTTGGGAAATCCCAGAGAGCTGAAGTGTGGAATTGCTCTGGGAATTGGTGTTCAGGGGATAATAGGAAACTTCTTCAGCTTTGATTTCACTACCAAACCTAAATCCCAACACATCCCAAAGTTTAAAAACATCAGTAAGTGCTTTGGCCTTGACTTTAGAGAGATGGGGATTCCCAGCTTCCAGTGCTGGGTTTGCCCATGTTCACATAGCTGGATCAACCAGACTTGGGCTGGAATGTCCATTAAATTCTGGCTTAGCCTAAAGCAGAAGGTAGGGACAGGGATAAGCAAGGCTAGGGAGGACTGACCAGCCAGCACAGCAGCCAGAAGCGTGCAGCTTGTTTGAAAGAGAGGAGGAATATCTTTGGCCTCCCTCCACATGGGAAGAAATCCTTGCAATCCTCCACAGCTCACAGGACAAAAGGAACTTTTTGCATGATTGTAATTAGCAACACATTGTACTACCACAGGGTTCTTTTGTTTGCTCTTTTGCAACAGAGCAGAACAAGCGTTTTCCTCTCCCCTGCCACCCACTGCCCCCTTTGCCCTTTTAGTTCTCACCCCCAAAAACCCAATGGATTTGTTTGTTGAATTGAAACCCCAAATCGAGTTTCTGTCTTTCTGTGGCATAAAAGTGGGAGAAAATAGGGAAGGGTTTAGAAGGTTTGACCTAGCTGAAATGTTCTCCTAGACCCCAGAGAAAAAAAAGCCCTTAAGGTAAATCCCCTGTGCCTCTTGTGGCAGGAAGGTGTCAGCTGACAGTGTCAGAACTTGTCTAATGTTTTTTACAAATCTTTGCAAATCTTTACAAATTTAATAAAAAAAAAAAAAAAAAATGCAAGACCTAAATATCAGCTGCCTTTGTTGCTTTGGTGCTGTGATGGTCTGGTGCTGTTGTATCTGCCCAGAGTTGGATTTTAAGGGAATGACAGAATCACTTCATGGAGGTGTTTGATCAGAACTTTTAAAAAAATAGTTCATAGCCCTTAGAAAAAAAATCCCAGAATCATTGAGGTTGGAGAAAACCAACAAAATCATCAAGCCCAACCTGTGACTGATCCCAGACCAGACAGACAGCTGAGTGCCATATCCTGCCTTTCCTGAAGCACCTCCAGGGCTGAGGACTCCACCACCTTCCTGGGCAGTAATTCCAATGTCTAGTCCCCTTTTCTGTGCAGAAATTCCTCCTAAAACGTAAATGCTGTTGTCACTGCATCTTCCTGAGGTTGCCAGGAGCCTGAAACAGTAGCTCCAAGAGCTGCAGTCCAGTGCCAAAATCTGCTTAGTGAGAGGAGATGCCTGGTGGAAGTCTCTTAGAGACTGTGCTGTTCCCTGGATTATCTAAATCCTGCCCTTGGATTGTCCTTGAAAGCCTGGGAATTCCAGAGTTTATCCTCTCAGTGCCCATCTCTGATTGCCCTAATCTCCCAAGCCCCGAGGGTTTGCCCTTGGTAGCGTTTCCCTTTCTAACCAAACAGCCAACCCATGCCTTGGCAACTGAGTTTAATTTCAGGATGAAAGGAACTGTTCTTGGGAAGAGGTTGAGGTTGTGCTTTGGGGCCAGGAGTGATTGGTTGCATGAGAACAGAAAAATGTTTTTCCTGTTTGGTTTAATTAGCATAGAGCTTACATTTCACATCGAAATTTGACAGAGGACAACAAATGTTCTTAATTGTTGGCCAGGACAAACAAAGTGAGATCCTTCAGCCCTTGGTTTGATGTTGTATCACTCAGGGAAGGGGAGTTTGCTGTCAAACACAGCACTTGGAATTCTTGGCTGAGAAAAACAAATCAGCCCCAGAATCCACAGAGTAATAACTCTAAAATCTGAAAATGGTCTGCACCTTTCTGAGTGTGGAGGCTCCTGGAGCAAATCCCCAGAGCAAGTCCTTGCTCTTTGCTGTTGTGTTAGCAGAACTAGCACAGGCCTTATGGAAATTGTATTTTTATTTAGTTCCAGCCTGAAATAAAACCTGCTTGTTTTCCCTTCAGAAGATGAGCCCTGGAAGCATTAAGAGAATTCTGTTGAGTGACTTTACTGTCACCTCATTCTGACATTGTCCCCACCCTGGCTTGGCTTTTCCTCGAGTCACTTCAGAGCTGGGCTCCTGTCCCCCGAGAGCTGAGCTTGATGTTGTGCAGATGTAGACTGGCTGTGACTGTGACTGTAGGAGCAGGAATTCAGAGGCTCTGGGATGAGTGAGGTCTGAGCTGGGAGATACTGGTGCTGCTCCAGTCCAGCCTGCTGAGGGTGGTGCCCTGCTACAGTGGCCCGCTCACATTCTGGGCTACTAGCCTGGGTCCCTGCTAGCTCAGGCATTGCTACCCCAGGCTCTGTTTTGCTCCCTATATTTCAGCATTGGATCTGGTGTTGATGGATGTTGGACTTGTCCAGCAGCCAAGCAGGAATTGCTGCTCCTTCCAAGCGCCGTGTGCAAGCCAAGAGCTCGACCACATTAGCTGGGGAGCCACTGCATTTCCTGCCAGTGTCTGAGTGCAGCCTGGGGCAGCTCATGCCTCACATGGATGGGGTTCAGCTGTTGAGAGGAAGAGCCCTTCCAGAAAAGCTCTTTGGGAGCAGGGCATGGATGGATGGATGGATGGATGGATGGATGGAAGGAGTAACGGGCTCACAGTGTGAAGTGCAGCGGCCGAGCGCTTCCGTTCCCTGCTCCAGCCCAGCAGATCCATGTGGGATCTGAGGAGCTGTGGGTTGTGTGGGAGGTCGGATGGCACAGGGGGGATGTGCCTCGAGCAGGGGATGTGCCTCCAGCTGGGCCCACATCCATAGGAACCCTGCTCCAAGGCACGCTCCTGCTGCAGCTTCCACCATTGTGTGACCCAGCCCACGGGATATCCTGTTCTGGGCAAAAGAGCACCAGGAGCTCTGCAGAGTGGAAGTGTCTGATGGATTGGGATGGATTCAGCCAGGGCAGAGGTTGGGATGGATTCTGCCAGGGCAGGGGTTGGGATGGATTCAGCCAGGGCAGAGGTTGGAATGGATTCTGCCAGGGCAGAGGTTGGAATGGATTCTGCCAGGGCAGGGGTTGGGATGGATTCTGCCAGGGCAGAGGTTGGGATGGATTCAGACAGGGCAGAGGTTGGAATGGATTCAGCCAGGGCAGAGGTTGGGATGGATTCTGCCAGGGCAGGAGCACAGGCCCTCATTCAAAGCAAACACAGAGGGAGAACAAGGAGAACGCAGATCTGAAAGCACTCGGATAAATAAATGTCAGATTGGAATAGTCCTGACTTTGGCTGGGATTTGCCTGCTAGACCCACGTTGTGCTGCTCGCTTCCAGAGTCACTCATGTTTATTTTTGTCCTGCAGTGTGTATTTTGGGAGAGACTTCCCAATCAGGCCAGCAATTAGGAATATTTGGAATGCTCTGGCACTCTGCATGGCAGCAGGATAATAAGGTTCCTCTCATTTTTTATGGCACAAACGAGCCCTGCTGCTCATCGTCTTTTTCTGGACGGCAAGAAACCCTTTTATAATAATTATATCCATCTTCCTCCTTTTTAGGTCAGCTCTGAGATGCTGGGAAGAATCCCCATCCTAAAGACTCTTCGATGCAGGGAGGAGCAGGCTGGCAAGGATGTCACCCTCCAAGATGAGCATCCAGCCTTGGCAAACACCAACAGAGCAGCAACCTCAAACGAGAAGGTGATGGCTGCAAAAACCCAACCACGGGCTGCTCCAGGCTCAGCTCCGACCCCATGGTTGGGACAACCCTCAGGACAGCCCCATGTGGAGAGTGACCCTGTAAATCCCAAATCAGAGGGATCTGACACTGTTACCACAGTGTATGTGGGGAACTTGCCTGGCAGCCTGAGAGTGAGCGAGCTGAAAAGTGCTCTGAGGGAATTGCAGGTGATCCCTGCTCGGCTGAGCTGGCAGGGAGCACAGCACAGGGCTTTCCTGGCTTACAGGGGTCAAGGAGCTGCAGACAGAGCTGTGTCCTCCTTGCAAGGCCTGAGCCTTGGGGGCAATGCTCTGAGAGTAGAGCTGGCCAAGAGCCAGAGGAGCAAAGGGCAAGGAGAAATCAATAGTCACAAATGAGTATGGAAAAAAAAAACCAAACCAAACAACAACAACAAAAAAAGGTGTTTTCATTATTTTGTGAGGAGCCAGCCTGAAGTTTTAAGGTTTTTAGTAACCCTCGGGTTTAACAAAACTAAATTTTTGCACAGACTTTCCTCACTCGTGCACTTGGACATGAAAAGGTTTGTACCCACAGGTGACAGGGGAGCCATTTGTCTATAAACAATTGCCCACAAAGTACCCACACTCTGGTTTTGGTGCTGTTTGGTGGTTTTGTTAAGCCTGGCTTAAGGCCCTGCCCCTTGGCACCTGCAGCAGAGTGGTTCCTGTCAGTCATTTAAGGTTAGACCTGCCCCTTTCTACCTGTGAGGCTGAAAGCCAGCAGCAGGAAATCTGTCCTAAGGGTAACAATTCTGTTTACTCAAAAATGGGCTTTGCCTGTTGGAAGTTTTAAATTTATTTTTTTATAAAAATGGCCAGGGAGAGAGATTGCCCTTTTTGTGCCTTGAAGAGTGGCTGTGGAAATACTGGCTTAGTTCTGGTTCTAGTAAGAGCTGGTAACATCAGGTGGGAAAGATGGGAACCCTTTTCTCAGCTTTTTGCTGTCAGCCCTTGGTAAACATGATATTTCTTATTTCAGAGGAAAGCAAGTCCCAGTTTTCTCTGCTTTTCCCCAAATCTGCCTTTCTGATGGATCAGATAATTATAAAATAGCTGCTTTTCCTGATTGTGTCTTATAATGGGATGTGATTCCTTTGCCTCTGTGAAATAACATTATTATTACTATTATTATTATTACTACTATTATTATTATTATCATCATTATTATCATTATTAATTTTATTATTATTTATTATTGTTGTTGTTGTTATTACTATTACTATTATTATTATTTATTATTATTGAAATGAAAAGCAGGCACACCATGGTCAGAATTTGTTGGTGCTTAGTCTGGCATGGAATTCTTTGGGAATTTGCTGGAGATTGTAGCAAAGCCTCTGTGCCTTTGTCACCATCCCTGCTGCTCTTCCACATCATCAGTGAGGAGGGTGAGGCAGCACCACACAGCTGCTCCAGGTGAAAGTGCTCCCAGGCACTGTCCTGGACATGAACATTCCCTTCCAGTGAAATGGCCAATAATGATTTATCTGCTATGGCTCTTACCACCTTTCTGTTTTCCCATTGGGTGTCCTATTCCTGAAAAACAAGTTGAATTTTGGCCCAGCCATCCTTTCTAAACAGAAGCACTTTTGCCAGTGATGCTGGGCATGTAGTCAAAATAAGCATCTAAATGGATTTTTTTTCTTTAAAGTAAGAGTTGGAAACTTTTTTTTTTTTTAGCCAGGGAATACTGTTAAGTATATTTTAAGCAGATTATTATGCCTCGAGGGTCAGACATTTATTCAGTATTAAATAAAACGTTCTCATCGTTGTCATGTGGCTCTGTAGGGAAGGGCTCAAGGAAAGCTTTGGAGCTGCATCCAGCCCTGGGATCCCAGCACAGGAAGGACATGGAGCTGTTGGACAGAGTCCAGAGGAGGCACCAGGATGAGCAGAGGGATGGAGCAGCTCTGCTGGGAGGAAAGGTAGAGAGAGTTGGGATTGTTCATCCTGGAGGAAGGAAGGCTTAGGGGTGAGCTCATTGTGGCTTTCCAAATGGAAGTGACTCCTCCTCCCGATGGAGAGGGACACTGGACAAGGGGGAATGGCTTCCAAGTGACAGAGAGTAGGGTTAGATGGGATATTAGGGAGAAATTCTCCCCTGGCAGGGTGGGCAGGCCCTGGCACAGGGTGCCCAGAGCAGCTGGGGCTGCCCCTGGATCCCTGGAAGTGCCCAAGGCCAGGTTGGACACTGGGGCTTGGAGCAGCCTGGAACAGTGAAAAGTGTCCTTGTTCACAGCACAGAGGCTGGAACAAGATGATCTTTAAAATCCCTTCCAACCCAAACCATTCTGTCATTCTATGAACTTCTTGTTAAGTCAGCAAAGGATCTGGAAAAAATCAGTGGTTCCATTCCATTCTTTGTACAGCTCCAAATGATTTCCAGTATCACTCAGTCCAAATTCAGACCAGCCCTGCACAACCCTCTGGGTCTCATTTCAGGGCTTGTGCTTTCAAGGCTGAGAGTCAGGGTTATGTTACTACCCAAACACACTCACTGCATCATCAGCTTCCAAAGCAGAGGAAAGAAAAGCAAAAAAATAATTATCCATCCCTGCCTGCCCTTTCCAAATGATGGCAAATTGAGTAATGGGATCGTTTGCTGTTCCTTTTGACTCTGGGGTATTTCTTGCTCTGCTGAAGATGTCCAGGTGACCTTAGCAGTTAAAAGCCAGTGACTCTGCCAACGAAAACTTCCAGCATCTTAAACTTCCCCTGTTACATTTCAGGTGGAACCACCCTTTTCTGGTCACATTTGTGGGAATCACATCCTCTACCTTCTTTCCTTTCTTCCCATCTGAAGTTTCAGTGCAGATCTGTTTGTGTGTTCTGCAAATGTGGTAACTTCACTTGCTTTCCTGTCAGCCCAGCCTGCAGCCAGGGGCCAGTTTTGTTTGGACAAACATCTGGATGTTTTTCTGTCTGCAGTTGTGGTTTTGGGTGAAGCCCACAGGTGAGCAGTGTCCAAAATCTTGGCTCTTTCCAGCCTATCACTTTTTTCTGTCATGTCTTTCAAGGCCACGTTTCACTGTATTTACCCAATATCCTGTTGCTTTCCCAACTGAGAGTTAAACTCCAAACCATGCTGTGAGGAGGTGCTAACCAGGGGTATGCAAGAGGCTGGAAATCGGAAGGAATTTCTTCATGGAAAGGGTGGTCAGGAATTGGAAGGGGCTGCCCAGGGAGGTGGTGGAGGTGTCCAGGGAAAGGCTGCACATGGCACTCAGTGCTCTGGGCTGGTGACAAGGTGAGGATGGGTCACAGATTTTATTTGATGATCCTGGAGCTCTTTTTCAACTTTTATGATTCTATGAACTAGAGTTAGGAAGAAAAATAATTACTGTAAGCTTAAGCTTATTAGCATTTTGAATGGACTGGAAAAATGCTGCAGTGATCCTTGTATTTTTGATCCAGGTTATTAATAAATGTCAAGGCCTTTCAGGTGCTGCCATCTCAGTCAGTAAATCCCTCTCTGAAATCAGTGCAGTTCCACCTTGGAGAGTCAGGGAAGCAGGGGCAGGGATGGGGCTCTTGGTGCTGCTCCTCTCCAGCTAAAAGACATTTCAGTGCCAGCTGCCCAACTGCTGTTGAATTAAATTAAATTAATTAAACACAAGAGTGGCCGAGACACAGCCCTGCACAGCCTTCTGGTGTCTCCAGCTGTATGATGTGGATTTTCTCTTGTGGGCTGACCCTAAAGGAAACTGCAGATTGTGTAGAAAAAGTGAGTGGGGCAGTCTGCCTCTCTCAGAGCTATTGTTCCAGGCTCTCTGCATGCTCAGGAAGGCATCACTTAGAGCAAAGTCAGGAGGGATTTTTGTAAGTCCACAAAACTCTGAAATGCGAAAGATTTTATTGAATCCTTGAGTTCTGATCTCATAAGAAATCTTGAGGAATTGAAGCCTGCTTATGCTTTCCTTTGGCCCAGACCAAGGCTATGCAAGATACCAACAATCAAATCATAAAATCCATACCCTGAAATAATGTCTGACTGAATTAACAGCCTTTAAAGAGCAGCATACTTACTGAAGTCCTAATTCCTCGTTCTGTACCTGCTGTAGCTGTGACCTGTGCACAAAGATACAAAATGTGCCTCATCTCAGGTGGCTCCTGGCCTGGTTTTACTGCTTAAGACTCATCAGAAAACCATCAAAGAAGGCAAAGCAGTGCCTGGATGCTGCAGAAAAGCCTGAAATGCTGCTGATAGATCTCTGCTCTGCTTTAGACAGGGAGTGAAGTGATCCCTAGTGCAGCAGCAGCAGAGCTGTGTGAGCAGCACAATGGGAAGTGCTTTCCTGAGCCAACTTTGTTCCCAATAACTCAGACTGAGGGCTCTCTATTCTCTGCACAGCCCGATGTCCTCGCCTGTCATGTGGTCAGGCACATTCTTTCCAGCTCCTTTCATGGCACAAACATTTGGGATGCTGTTGTTGAGCTGTTGTTGCTGCTCTCCCCTCTTTTGGAGGGTTCACTGGGGGAAGATGCTGGTCTGGAGTGAACCCCTGGAGCTGGGAGGGTTTGGGATCAGCAGTGACCACCAAGGTGTTCCATGAGAGACGTGACCATCCCAGGAGCATTCTCCCTTTCTCCCTGCCCTCATTTGTGGCAGAAATGCAGAGGGAAAGCAGCATGGGATGAATGGAGCCTCCACCAGCTCCACGATGGAGAACAGGGTGACTTTGGAGGGGGTTTTTGCTGGAGGCCATCGGTGCCAGCGTGGTGTGTGGCACAGAGCAGCGAGGCAGCGCTGGAATCCGCTAACAATGAGGGCGAGGTGGCTCCGTGCCACCCCCAAAACTGCACAGGCGTGAGGGTTTTCCTTCAGCCAGCCGTGTCCGTGCATTTCCTGGAACAGGGACAAGGCCACACAGCTTCAAGCCACCAAAGACATCAGTAAACAAGCTGGGTTGCTGGGCAGGCGCTGAGTTACAAGAGTCAGAGACTGTTTGTTTCCAGGGGAGGAAAAAGGGGAGAAAAAAATCTCTCACCTCAAGGCTTTTTCCTGGATCTCACATCCAGGTCCACATCCAGCCCTCCAGCATCTCCCTGATCCCCTCCCAGTAGACAGCCTGGAAGGACAGAGGTTTTATCCAATTATCCCAATATAAAAAGTCAGGAAAGGGATGGTTAAACACTGTCTCCAAATCATGCATTTTTTTTTTTTTTTTGTGTGTATGCTTTTTTTATTTCATCATCTTCTGCTCCAAAGGGAGAAACAAACAGCTTTAAGGGGAATCTTTCCATTGAAAAATCCAGCACTGGAGCTGTGCTTTTGCTCCGCAGGGGTGAGGAGGGGGAGGAAAAGCGTGTGCAGGGATTTCTCTGGTTCCGGTTCCTCCGAAGGAACAGCCCCTCGCAGCACTTCTTGCTCTGGAGGAAACATCTGTGGCCGTGGCCACGTTCCTCGGGCAAACCCCCCTGCCTGGGAGGCTGTTGTGTACCAAATGCTTTGATTTCCTGGTTGCCATCTCTTAAAGATTATCTCCCTCCCAGAAAAGGGCAGCATTTCCCATGTTTCCATGTGTAATGTCCGTGATGGCTGCTATAAACATCATGGAACGTTTCCCTGCCCCTCCTCTGACATAGGTAGCGAAGTCCCTGCTTTTCATCTTTCAAAGCCCTGCAGAAATGTTTAGGGTCGTGTATCCTGCCATTGTTCTGGGCTGGGCATCCCACTGAAGTGCCTGGGAGAAATGAGTTCAGGATATGGATCTATCTCTGGTCCATCTCTGCTGCGGCCCCAGGAACATCCACATTTTACAGATGGGAAGGCAGAGATGGCTCCGGATAGACTGGAGGCAGCTCCTGATTCCCACCCCTTTGGAAAACAACAGGACAAAACACAAAAAACAGGCCAAAAACTCAGCAAAAGCTCTCAAAAAACCCCAACCAAGCCCCCGTTGGGCTTTTCTGTGTGACAGAACCGATGTTCCCAACAGACATTTTGGCTCCCAGGGGATACCTGGAGCCTTTAATCCCACTGGTCCTCCTGCTCCAGAACTTTCCAGCACCTGCCAGGGACAAACCACAGCTCCTGCTCTGGGAGACAAGATATGAAACAGAAATTTTTCCCCGATTCTGCCACCTCCAGAGGTCTCCAAGTCACACAAATGTGTTATCATCCACCCATCCCACACTTGGAGCCATGCCAGGTTTACCTTTCCTTAGAGAATAAAGCAAACAAACGGGGCAGTTAGATGAGATCAAAAAAAGGGCAGGGGAAGAAGGGAAACATTCATGTGGTGAAAGCTGCCACATTTCTAAGCATTAACATATCCATTGCTACCACCCCTTCAGATTTCAGAGTGAATAATTGTTCAGACAAGAGTCATACTCGTGTTTTTCCAGAGGGATCTGGTGTTTTCCGAGTGTTTCCAGGCACCTGCACTGCTCAGGCTCCGGAGCGTGGCGTTTCCATCCCTCTGGAGGAGGCAATGCCTGGAGCTGCTGCTCTGCGGTGACTTTTCTTCACCCCCACACAATTGCTGCAGCAAGTTCTGCTCCAAATGAACTCCTGGTAGCCCAAAGTCCCTGCAAAACTTTCCAGGACGTGTCATCCTGCTTTCCCAGGTGTGTTTGCTTATTTTTGCAGCAATTAGCCTGAAGCTGAGCTGAGCCACAGAGCCGCACTTTCTGTGCCATTCCAGGGGTTTTGAGTCTTGCTGCTTTAAATAAAGGAAGGTCTGTGCTCAGGCTCGTGTTCTCACTGCTGAAGCCAAGTGGCACTGCCCGTGTCCCCACGTCCCTTTCCATGATTAAACCGAGGTGGTTTGACCTCTAGAATCGCCATTTGCTCTCTGGTGCTCCTTCCAGAGATCCTGGGCATCTCTGAGATGACCTGGAGAAGTGTCTGAGGAAAGGAAATGGTATCAAAGGCACAGCGACTCCCTCAGTGAAATTTTCCAAAGGATCTGCACCTCTCCTGCAAACATTTAGTTCATTTTAGGACTGGAGTTGGAATATTTATCAGAAGTTGGACGAATGAGAGCAACCTGAGATCACAGTCATGGAATGGTTTGGGTTGGAAGGCACCTCAAAGCTCATCTCATCCCACCCCTGCCATGGGCAGGGACACCTTCCACTGTCCCAGGCTGCTCCCAGCCCTGTCCAGCCTCGCCTTGGCCACTGCCAGGGATCCAGGGGCAGCCCCAGCTGCTCTGGGCACCCTGTGCTAATGGGAATTTGGATATTGAGCCAGAAGCTCAATAAGATTTATTCCTTCTGTTGTCTTTTATTAATAATAAACCCACAGGATCATTTAGATTGGAAAAGACCGCCTGGGATCATCCAGTCCAACCACTGATATTAATATTCTGGTTTTAATTCCTTACCAGATTCTGACAGGCAAAGTTGCTTAAGAAAATAAGGGAGCCCCATGCCTTTCCTCATTCGTGGAGCCAATCTGAGAATTTCTAGGAATAACATCAGCTTCCAGCTGCAGAGCTGCTGCTGGCACTGGGGGCACCTCCTGCTCCTCAGGGGGCTCCTTTCACCCACCTGTTTGATCCCTGAGGATGGCTCCTTGTGGCAAAGATTCCTGGGCAGGGATAAAGCCCTGGAGCATCCCAGTGCCACCTTTTCCTGCAGAGCATCAGGCAGGAGTTATGCTTGGAAAGGGAGCTGATGTTCAGGTGTGGCCTCCCAAAAGCTTCACAGAAATCAAAGTCCCCTTCCAAAAGTGACAGGAGCTGTTGTTTGGATCATCTGAGGTCCACAGATCCCGAATTTTTTGGTTTTGAGGGAGAAACCAGGCACCCACCGATTAATATGGATCTCAGCCTTTACACCTGCTAAGAATTTGGTGCCAAACTCATCCTCTGGTATTCCAAATACCCATTTAAGATTCCAGATGTTGTTCCCACCAGTTAAGTCTCCAAGGTTTTCTGCAAATCTGGAAAATCAACCCCATCTGAGAGCATCCTGTATCAGATGCCTGTATCCATGAATTATTCCATACTTTTCCATGCCAAGTATTCCCATCTGCCCCACCTGGGCAAGGAAAAGTTGGATCCAGAAGTGCTCCATAAAGGAGTTTCAACTGGTGTGAAGATGGGATTAAAGGGATGTTCCCCCTCACAGGTCTGGAGGGCAGAAGGGAAAAATAAAAACAAAATAAATACATTTGAAAAGAGATTTTTAAAACATTAATTAATAAAGAAAAACCCCAAGATTTTAGCATCCAGCGGGTGGGGAAAGGGTCCAAACCAGCCCGAAGTGGACGCGTTTGAAGCCGAATTTTGGGAAAGCCGCGGGCCGACGGTCCCTGCTCGCCGCCGCCAGGTGGCGCTGCCGCCAAGGGAACGGCACCGCCCCCCCCCGGGATCGTCGGAACCCACCGGGACCATCCGAACCCACCGGGATCATCGGAACCCACTGGGACCATCGGAACCCACCGGGACCATCC
>WAAG01078272.1:547804-644350 GCA_013390105.1 Tichodroma muraria
AATCTCCCCCTTTTGTCTCCCCTTTCCCCCCTCTGCCCGTCCCGAGTCTCCCCCCCGCCCTTCAAGCCCAGATTTTCCATGACGTCCTTCGATGAAATATTGCAGCGCAGGAATTTACAGCCTTCTTCAGCTCGGGATTTTTTTTTTCTGTGGAGTTTTCTGGCAGGAGCCGGTCCCTGCAATACAAATCGGTTCCAGCGATAATAAGCTCCGAGCGCTACCACTCAGACACAATCGCTTCCCACAGACATCTTCCAAATATCTCCGGGTATTTATATCCCCGCTCAGGGACGGATAGCTAGAATGCTTTCCCGGGGGGATGCTTTTGGACTGGCCAGGACTCAGACCCGAAGAATTGGGTACCAAGAGAAACGGCGGGGTTGAGACAGAGCAGAGCTGGGACCCGGCAAATGATGCTCCCACATCCCACAAATTCACCCTTAAAGGCAGCTCGAATTGTAAATCCAGGTGTTAATCCAGGTGTAAATCCGTTCCTGAGACATCCAGCCTTTCCTCTGGACGAGGTTTCTTCCCTGGGGGCCCGGGATTAGGGATGCTCCCAAACAGAACCCTTGCAAAACAAGGGGGGTTTGCAAAACAAGCAAACAGAACCCTTGGGAAGGGATATCCACTCTCCCAGCAACTTGGCATAGCAGTGGCATCCAAAGAAAATTCATAGCCACTTCCAGCTTTTCCAGCACCAAATCCCGTCAGGGTAGAGATAAAATTGTGCTGGGGAAATCTTTCGATTCGCTGCTGGGCTTTTTGGCATCGGGAACCACCTCCAGCCCCCAGCGACTCCCGATGCCAAAAGTCCGGCTGGGCCAAGCCGGGCCGGGGGTCTCCACAAAACCAGGAGAACGAGGGAATTTCACGGGGTTCAGCCTTATTTCCAACCTTATGGAACCTTTTTTGTGTTGGTTTTGGATTTTTTTTTTCCCCAAGTTAAACCAAAGCCCTGTCGAAATCCCATCAATGTGCCGGTGCTGGAGGAAGGGGGAATTTTAGCGTCGGGCAGGCGAGGGTCACCAGCCCCATTTCGGGGTGTTCCACAAAATCCGTCTGCAGGGAGAGGTGGGAGAAATTAAAACGGAATATCCCACATAAAGGAGAACAGGTTATTTCCTTCCACGGGTGCCAAAAGCCGCAGGGACCGTCCATTATCGGGATAAATAATGGGCAAGGTGGCGGCGTGGATTGCTCCTAAATATCGCGGGGAGATGCGGGAAACAAACGCGGCGGGTTTGGGGAAGGATCCGGCCTCCCTTTTCCAGGGGACAGCACCCTGGGGGTGAGGACAGCGCGATCTCCAGGAGGAAAACCCCGAGGGGAGGCGGGGGGGACCCACGCGAGCCCCGGGGTGCAGATCCAGGTGGGCTCCCTGGAGGGGAGAAAGGATTTTGTCCCCTAGCCGGGACCACCGAGCATCACCGGGCCGGGGGAAGAGGGGGTGCCAGCAGCTGGGCACTGCCCTGGGCAGGTGTCGGGGTCCCCAGCAGCCAGCACCCCTTGTGCCTTGTCACCTGCCGAGCGGGCAGAGCCCTCCAGGCAGGACACGGCGGGGCCCCGTGGGGAGGGATGCGGCAGGAGCAGAGAGCGATGCTGAGGACAGGGATGTCCCTGGAGGTACCCGGAGGAGCAAAACCGCCCTGCCAGAAAGTCCCTGGTGCTACAGAAGCCTCTTGTCCCTGCCCGGGGTGCCCAGGGACAGAGCTGCTTTTACCGTAGGGAAGCTCGGGGTATTCCTGTGGAGGGAGGAAAATCGCCCAGGAGCGGGGCTGGGCTGTACAACGGCCTGGTAGCCCGCATCTTTTAAACCTTATTTCTACAGTAAATCCCGCACAGAGACTCCGTGTCCCCCCTTGCCCAGCCCTTATCGGTCTTGATAAGACCTTGATTGCTCTTGTTGATCTTTGCTCACAAACACGGTCAGAAACTCCCGCTGTAAACAACGGCAGTTGTGCTCTCGCTGATTCTTTCTTTGCAAAGACCTGGGGATGGTTTTCCTTGGAAGCTTTCCCGACAAAAACTGTTTTCCACCGCTCGAATTCCCAAATAACGATGCTGTGCATCAGCGGGTTCAGGGTGGCGCAGGTTCGTGAACCCCTCAACTTCGCAGCTGCCAGAGCAGAGTTAAAATACACCAAAAATTGGTTTATCGTCTTTCCCACCTCCTGATAACAGAGCAGCTCCTCGTAAATCGATCCCTTTTGCACAACCAGCCCCTACTTAAATATTAAAAGCGACCTGGAGGGGCTTTTAAAAAATGTTCTGCAGGGAATTAAAAGCTCGGCTGGCATTCCCGGGAAAGATGCGCTGTGGGTACGTGAAATTCCCGAGCCAAGGTGGGAAAACTTTCCCCAGCACGGGTTGTTGTGCCCCCAAATTAAAGAAACGATTTCTGCAGCAAAGGGATTGATTTTTATTTTGGGGAGAATCATCCCGGGAACGGGAACGGGTGCATCCATGTGTCTGTCTTCCCATTGTGAATATTTTGGGGCTTTTGGGGTAGATGTGCTTGTAGGGAAGCCAGAGGAATTGGGAAGAATTCTGTAAAAACACCTCAAAACTCAGAAGACCCGAAAGAACGATCCACTGAAAACAACAACAAAACACCCCCACCTGAAATAAAGAAAAACCGCACCAAAACTGGCCCAGAACTCACTAAAAATTCGAATAACGAACCCAGAAATGGTTTTGCTTTTCCCGTTCTCAGAACCGCTCGGAAAATTGCAAAACTCCCAGCGCGTTTTGCGCAGCACCCTCAGCTCCTCTCTCTTGATCTCCCTCAAATTCAAGTTGTTAAAATGCACCAACTAATTTTGCATTAAAAAAGAAAAAAAGAAAAAAAAAAGAAAAAAAAAGAAAATTAAACCCGGGGAATGAAGGAAATTCTTCCGATCCCTTTCTCGGGCAGATTTTGCGGGATACCTGCGGGCAGAGATGCTGCCCGAGGGCTGAGGTTGCAGCATAAGAATTTTCCTTCCAGGATTATTCGTTTCTCCTTTGGAAAGGATCGAATTTGACCACTTGGCTCAAAGCACGGCAGGCTCAAGGAGTTTTCCCCCACTCGGAACCGCGGCTCTGCCCCGTGTCCCCTCGCCGCACTCGTGGGGACATCCGGGAGTGCCTAAAACCGATCGAAATGTGCCCGAGTGGGAGCGGGTCCGGGGTCAGAGCCCTCCCGGCTGAGCTTCAGCGGCTGCGACTGAGCCAAACGCAACCGGGCTGGGAAATCCGCGCTGGCACAGCAGGAAAGGGATTTTTCCGTCCGTCGGGAAGAGCGTTTGGAGCTGAGCTGGAGCAGAGCCCCGGTTCTGGTTTGCCCCGCAGCCCCAGGAAAAGAAAACAGAAATGTTTCCAAATACTGCAGTGAGTAAATGCGTATGGAGGGATTATGCTGGAGGGGAGAGAGGAGAGAGGATAAAAGAGAGAAACAGAGAACAGATGGAATTGGCAGAAGGAAGGAAAGGAGGAGAAAGACAGAAAGACAGAAAGACAGAAAGACAGAAAGACAGAAAGAAAGAAAATAGAGATAGAAAATTTATATAAAGAACGAGAACTAGAAAGAAAGAATATGAGAGACAAACTAAAAGAAATGAGTGAGAAAAAGAAATTAAGACAAATGAAGAGCAAGAGAGTGAAAAATGGAGGAGGGTGAAAGAAAACGGAGAAACGGGGAACTGGAGAAGCAAAAAAGGAAACAAAGAATAAGGAAGAAATGGGGAGAAAGAAAAATAGGGGGAAAGAGGAAAAGCTGTAAGGAAATTGAGAAAGAAAAAGAAAGAGAGAGAGAAAGAAAAGTGAAAAGAAAAGAAAAGGGAAAAGAAAAGGGAAAAGAAAAGAATGAAAAGAAAGAGAGAAAGAGAGAAAGAGAAAGAGTGAGAGAAAGAGAGAGAAAGAGAGAGAGAGAGAAAGAAAGAAAGAAAGAAAGAAAGAAAATGAAAGAAAGAAAGAGAAAGGGAGAAAGAAAGAAAGAAAATGAAAGAAAGAAAGAGAAAGGGAGAAAGAAAAGAAAAATAAAAGAAAAAAGATTTAAAGAGAACGGTTTAAAGAACAGGAAAAAAGACAAAAAAGAAAGAAGTGCGGAAAAGGCAGAAAAGAGCCAGAATGAGAGAAAGAAACCCCTGAGAACACAGCAAGTAGGGAAAGGGGAATTATTTTCCTGCAAAACCAAGCATAAGCCATAAACAGTTTAATTTTTTCCCTGGAAAACGGGGGCGAGGGGCGGGCAGAAGAGCCCGCGGGGCCCGGCCGCTGCCCCGCTCGCTCTCGGTGCGCGGAGCGCAGGGCGAGGGGAGAACGCGCCGGGCCCGGGCCCGGGGGAGGCGCTCAGCGAGTCCTGCTCGCCCCGCTCTCCCCGCAGCGAGAGCAGCGGTTCGGAGCGATTTCCCCGTGGGTTTTCCACGCGGGGCTGCGTTAAGCCCGGCTTAACCCCCGCGGGGAGAGCGGCGCGCCCGGCCCCGCGCCCGCTCCGTAGGTGGCCGCGTGTGTTTGGGCTGAAGCCGTGTTTATGTTAATGAAGAAGGCTGAGATTACAAACAGACCACTGAGTGCCCGCGGTGTTGCTGCCGGATTGGTGGGAGATGTGTACTTTCAAGCTAATCGCTTTCGGCGCAGCAAATCTGATTAAAAATGATGTAAAATTATTATTTTTAGCGGTGAGGGATTAGGGGATCTCTGGGGCTGCCCCTCTCCGTGTGGTTTGCCAGTGGAGAAGGCGGGGATGGAGAAGGGTTGCAGGGGAAAATCTCCAAAATTTAGACATAAATCCAACAAAAACGAGCCCTGGAGAAGGGCAGGGGAAAGGGGGGTTCATCTCGCCCTCCCTGAATCCACCTCGACCCCGCCCAAGGGCTCCCAGGGGCAAATAGAAATATGTCCCCCAAAACCTCGTCTGCTGGGGACATTGTGCTCAGGGGTTTGTCCTTGCCGGGTGGAGGTTGGAGGAACCTGAAATTCGCTCCAAAAACCCCGTTAATTCACCCATTTAGGATGGGATGTATAAGTTTGTATGGGTAAAATAACCCCGGTCCTTCTAAACACGGCTAAGAAAAAATAAATTTATTAATTTACATAAAAATTAAAATATGAGGAGTTTTATTTTTTTTTTATTTTTTTTTTTTTTTAAGGGGAGGGGGGAGTTGGAGCAGCAACCATCATCCTGTAACTTTGTTTTCAGACTCTGGTTTTGGGCTCAGTCTCTTTCTTGTTTTCTTCATAAATCCTCTGTCTAAAATTATTCTCGACCCCCCAGCTGCTTCTATCCCCATCTGCATATGAAACTTTGAACAGCGAAATAGTGAAAAAAATCAGATTTTTGTAGACTTTTTTCCCCCCACACTCGATAAATCCCCAACACGAAGGGATCCGCTTTAGGTCCCAGGGAGAGGATTTTTATCCCCCCAGGAGCTCTGAGAGAGAACGTGCGCTCAGCCTTTGGCATCTCCCTCCTTTTCAACACTTTCCTTTTGTGGGCAAAAGCTCTCGACGGAGGAAGGAGAGCCCGGCAGACCTGGAGGATCTGGACATTCAAATATTTTACTACTGTTAGGATCCCTCAGCGACTGAAGAACAAAGAAAATCCATCCAATTTCACCGTCGGAAAGGGACGCGAACAGAATTGGGTACGAGGGAGATTTTAGCACGGAAAGTGTTCAAAAAAAAAAAGGGGGGGGAAAAGGGAAAATGAAAAAACATCCCCCCAAAATCCCCAAAGTTTTCCCAGTGCAACGGCTGTGCTGCGCTAGAGATGCAGGGGAGAATTCCCCCGGGGGGTTGGAGGCAGAGGAGCGCTCTAAAAACGTCTTTTTCTGCCTTAAATTATCTTTAGGGTATTCAGCCCTCTCCCCGAGGCAGCCAAGACTCGGAGTGTCTTGGGGAGAACGACAGCAGAGGGGCTTGAGGGGCTTAGAACGACAGCAGCGGAGTTTCTTTGTTCTCTCCTCTCACCTGGAATTAGCCTTTATTCCCTGATGCTTTTTACCCTCTTTCCTTTTTCCCTTTCTTTCTTTATTTTTTTTTTTTTTCTTTTTGAGACGGCGACCGTTCCGTTTTCTCAGTGACATTAAACTGCCCTGTAGGAGCGGACAGAAAAAAAATTAAAATAATAAAAACACCAAAAAAACCCCAACCCAAACCCAGCAGAAGAGGCGGCTTTGAAGGAAATGTCGCCAAAATGAACCCCGAGCTGCGAGAGCCAGGTAGGCCCTGCAGAGTGGCCGGGGCTGGGGGACACCGGGGGTGCCCCAAACGCGTCTGGTAGGTCCCTGCGTGTGCCCCGGGACACCCAGGGCTGTCCCCTGCCCCGCCACACCGCCGGGGACACCCCCGCGCTGTAACCCCCGCATCCGAGGGCGCCGCGCGGGGCGAGGCAGGAGCGGATGAAAGTGATGTCACATTAATGTCAGCTCACAGCTCGAGCCCACACAGCCTCGATTGCTCTTATTAATCTTGCCAATTTGTCTGTCAGCACTCGGCTAATCCCCGAGCAGCCTCCCCAACAGGTGCTTCATGCTTCCGCCACATCCCCGGCTCGCCCGCCAGCCCCGGCAGCGCCGCTCGCCCTCCCCGGTGACACCGGCTCTGTCCCGGCCATCTGGGAGCGGCTCCGCTCCCCCGGCAGGGCTGCAGCGGAGACAGGAGACCTTGCAGATGTTGTTTAGTCTGTCCAAAAAGAGGGGTGGGAGTTTTGGGCTTCCCTGGATGGAGTGATGAGCGGGGTGGGGGGACAGGGGAGATGCTGGGGGATGACAGAGTGGAATTACCTGGGGGTGAGCGAACCCTCCACGGGCTTTGTCCCCTGTCAGGATTAGGAAACTCGTTTGTGGCCCAGCTGCCTCACAGCAGGGAGCTGCGCTGCTCTTTTTTTTGTGGTGGGTTTGGTGGTTTTCTGGACAGGGGAGAAGATTCAAACGAAAAGTCCAAGCTGAAGCTGCAGTGGAAAAGTCACTTTAAGCCCCAAGCAGTTTTATCATAAACTCATGGGATGGTTTGGGTTGGAAGGGATCTTAAAACTCAGCTTGTTCCAGCTCCCTGCTGGTGGGTTCCGACACCTTCCACTAGCCCAGGTTGTTGTTTATCCTGCACTTAAGCTGAGGGTTGATTATTTCCTTTACTACTCTATCAGAAAATCCACTGGCTTGTTATGGTGTGTGTTCAGCCATAAAGTCACAGTCACGTCAATTCTTTAGCAAAAGACTAAAATTATTGTGTTGTGAGGCTTAATCTTCCTAAAGTCATTATTTAGCACAGCGGCCTTAAATCACAAAGCACAGATTTTGTGTTTAGAACTCTTAATTGCTAAACCCAATTAACTGCTAAACCCTTTTAACTGCTAAAAGAGAGTTCAGGTTGTTTTCCTCTCTCAGCATTAAGAAAAAGAAAAAATAGATTTATTTCTGTTCTGCAACTCTGCTGCATGAAGTGTTTTGCACGCAGGTTACGAACTGGTTCTTCCTGCTGGCATTCACCTGGAGGAGGCTCTGCTCTGGAGGAAGAGCCACCAAACCTGGCTCCATGCAGCAAATTCCTATTTCACATCCAAAGCTGGCTGGGGCTATTCCCAACCCTGCAGGAAGGAAGAGCTTTCAGGAGCATCTTCAGCAATCCCCCCAAGAGATGAAGTGGTCTGAGTCCACTAAAAGAGCTCAGAGCTGTTCACTGTAAACCCTTGGGTGCTCCAGATCAGATCCTAAAAGCTCCTAAAAACACCATTCCCCACTGAAAGCTCTTTCACTCCATCCTGCCCTGGATTTATTAACAGGAGACAGATTTTTTTTTTTTTTTTCACCCCCTTTTCTTTCTCCCTGAGCCATTTATTTCATCCAATAAGTCCATCCATCACAGCGAGCTGGAACGGACCTGGGATGCAAGGATATTCTTAGCTGTGCAGCGTGTCAGGAAACGGGCAGCAGCCCCGTGTGATGCAAATATTTGGACGAGCGAGAGGTAGGAAGGATTGTCCAAATGTTTACCGAAGGCTGTTGATAGCCCCAGGATTTATAACTGGTGGATAACGCCTGCCCCCACACAGCTCCTCCAGCAGGTGCATCCAGTTTCCACATGACACGTGGGAAGTGTGTGCTCTGGGAAATGGATGCAGGACGTAGCCAGTTCCCCGGGATTCAGCTCCCTTTCCCCAGCTGCTTCACTGGTTTGGAGCCCACGGAGCGGCAAGACAGGAGCCCAGGATCCACTCCAATGATTCGTGCCCCTGAGAGGAATTCCAGCCATTGGAAAAACAAAACACGATTAAGTTGGAATTTCTTAAGTGAAACCAATGCTCGGAACTGTTCAGGCCCATCAAAATATTCCCTGTCACTCTCCCTCAGCGCCGCAGCGGAGGAAATTCATGGCATTGTTGTGCTTATTGTTCTTGGCATTTCACTTCCTCGCTTCCAGCAGCAGGATTGGAGCTCTTGTGTCTCTCAGCGAGCCCTGGCTGCTGCTGGGGGCACAGCAGAAGTGCTGGCAGAGCAGTTTGAGCCATTGCTGGTGCTCAAACAGCTCCAGTTTTTCAGAGCCCTCTGGAAACGTCCCATAGCTTCTGCCAGGTGGCCTCTTCCAGCCAAAGGAGGAGAGTACATCCAATAAAATCCAGGCTGATGGACTAGAAATGGGAATGTAGTCAAGGGAAGGCTCTGCTGCCTTGATAGCCCCTCCTGTAACCTACTCAGGAGGTCTCTGCGTGATCCAGAGGGACCTCAGGGGGCTCCAGCCCAAATTTCTGCTCCAGGCGGGTCCATCAGCAGTTCTAGACAGGGTCAGCCATGGCTTCGTTCAGCTGAGCCTTGAAAATCCTCCAAGGACAGGGTCCAGCAACCAGGACTATGGACAGCCCAGGCAGCAGAGGAGCTGCCAGTGCCCTCGTGTCCATCCAGCCAGGCTGGAGGCTCTGCCATCAGAGCAGAAGCTGTTTTGGCTGTAATTCCTCCACCGCGTGACTGAGGAACCATATCCCATGAAACTGGAGGGATCAGCACGGAGCTGAGTCACTCAGCTCTGGTCATCTCCTTCCCCTGTGCCGGTTTGCAAGTTCTGGTGATGCTGGGAATGTGAACTCGTGGATTTAACGTGCTGCAGACACCCAGACAGCTTTTCTCAGCAGCAAACAGCAACTGCATCAGCTGCAGAAAAGCCTTTAATTCATCACAGCCCTGCAGGAGCAGTTTCCCGACTGCTCCGACGGGGAATACAATGGCCCTATTGTTTTTCCAAGGGGAGATTCCTTCATTTCAGGCTGTTGCGTACATCGTGTGTTTTCTATTTGTTACCTGACTCATTCCGGTGACCTCCCTGAGATGGGACTGAGATCACTGGAAGCGATGAAAGGAGCCCTCGCAGGCTGAGGGCCAGATTGACAGGGTCACCTCTTCTGAAGGTTCACTTTGGATGTCTCAAGACTTAGCTGTGTTGCAAAATGAAGGGCTATATTTGATTATCTCTGGGTTGGAACTAGGTCATGTTTAAATTCCCTTCCAGCCCAAACCATTTTGCAATATCTGGATTTTCTTTGCTTCAGCAGTTATCGTGTCACAAACCGGGAGAGGAGAACTTGGTGCTCTTCTGGGGGGAAGGAGCTGTGTCATAAAAAATACGGGGGAAAAAGGAGTAAAGCCCAAATTCCAAAGTCATCTGTTGTGCTCCATGAAATTTTTCCGTGCATTGAAAGAATTCAATCCTGTGTTTGATGTCACACTCTCAAGGAGACCTTAGATGGGGAGGCCTAACTCAGACTCCTCTCGCCTCCAGCGCATTTTGCAACATTTCCCAGTGTTGGCAACACTTGGTAACATCCCAAAAATGCTGGAAGTGCTTTCCAGGCAAGAATCAGGAGCCATCCAGGTGGGATGCAAGGAAGAACCTGTCGTAGCTGGTAAAGGGGCTGGTTGGGAGCGGGGACAGGCACTGTTGGAAGATCTGAAGGTTTCATGGTGGCCGTGCATCGATATCCTCAGGTGTCCTAAGCTGTGAGCCTTGGGGTTGTATTTGGGCTCCAAAGGGGATGTGCAGGGGGCTGGAAGAGCCTTCCTGCAGGTTTCCCTCTATGGAGAATGGCCAGAGGGATTGCACATGGATGGAGCTGGCTCTCCCCAGTGTGTGCAGCGTGGTGGGAATGGGAGAGATTAGGTGAGGGAAAAGGCAGGGTGCGTTGGTGGGGACGTACACAACCCTTCCACCAAACTGATCAATGAAATCCCTCCTGGAGAAAGAATTTAACTTTTTGTTATCTTTCCATACTGCTGGATCTCTGGGTTGGGAATTCATTCTCTCTTTTCCAGACAGGTGAGGGAGATTGATCCTTTTTTTTTTAGCTCTGACCCCGCCAAGCCCCAAAATTCAAGCATCTCACACGGATTTTCTCACCTGGAAACGCTGGAGCTGCTCTATGCCTCACTTTGCTACTGAAATCCAACCAGGATCAGGTTGCAAACCCAGGAAGATTTGGGCCAGGGTTAAGCAAAGCAGGAATAAACGAGCTCAGCACATCCTGGTGCACCCCCATGTGTTTGGGCTTGCAGGGGGAGAGCCTTGGCTTGTGGTCCAGCCCAGCCTGGTGCTTTTAGCTGTACAAAATTAGAGGTTTTTTCCCAAAGCAAACCGCTCCTGACAGGTTGCAAGGGGTTTATCCTGCAGAATTTTCCCTGCCAGGGAACATGCAGGACTCAACTGCTCTTCCCTGGAGTAAATCACAGTGTGGGGCTGCCTTATCTCAACCAGAGCCCCTGAGCAGGAATGCTGCACTGTCCAGCCCTTGGGCCACCCAGCCCTAATCCCGGGAATCAGCATCTGCTCCAGGCCCACGCTCTGACCCTCCAGAGCCATATTTTTGCAAGGTCAGGAGGTTGGGTGGTAAAAGGGGAGTGGGGAATAGCAGGGAGAGATTCAAGGCTTGGCTCTGCACGGAGATCTCGTGGGAATGTTTACACTGGCCATGGAGTGGAGACGTGAGCCTGTTCCCCTCTCCAGATGTGCTGGAAATCTGCATCAGGTGTGGACACAGCTCCAGCTTCCACGTGTCCTGGATGAGGGCGGCTTCACACCCTTTTCCTCGGTTGCCTCAATGGATCCAAGGGGATTGAGGAAGGGTTGGAGGTGGCAGCCAGCCCTGTTAGGCATCATTTCATCCCTGCTCCCTTCCTAGGACAACGAGGCTGCTCTTATCTCATGGTGTAGCCAGAGGGAAGGGTAAATAAGCAGGAAAATCAGATGGCAGTGGGGCACATGGGAGAAGGGGAGAGGCAGCCGTGTCAGATGGAAGTGACTGGATGGAGAAACAGCTCCTTGTATTTCCTGCATCCATCACAGAATGTTTAGTGTTGTGTTGAGGTGATTCAGCACCTGCCAGCTTGTCAGCAGAAAGGACAGCAGTGGGCAGAGAGGGACCATGCTGCACATGTGGAGGAACCTTTCCCTCCTGTGCGGAAGTGTTCTTTGGGATCAGGTCAAAAAGCGATTTCATGTGGAGTTTCTTTGTGAAATCTCTGTTGCATTGGGCTGGAAGGGCCAACTAAGCGGCTTCATCCAAGAAATAGCTGTGCAAAGGGTCGCTGAGTGTGGTCTGACTGTCCATCAGGAGCAGGGAAAGGCTGTGTATGACACCATTCCCAGGACATATTTCAATCAAGAGAATGAACAGGGCTAAAAGGAAATGCTCCAAGCAAAATTCAGACTTTCTCAAGCTGCTAAACTGAAATCAGGTTATTGTTTCTTTTCGTGTATAAATCCATCTTGAATACAGGGGAAAACATAATTTCCTTCTCTCTAAGGGCTGGTACCAACAAAGGATGTGATCCACTGCCCAGTGAAGTAAGAATTCAGGGTCCAATATCGAGGGCTGAAAGGTGAACCCTTCCTTAACAACTCATTAAAATGAGCTACTCCAACCCCTCCTGAGCCTTTTGAGTGGCTCGTTTTCAGAAGTGAAGCCCAGGAAGTCACTCTTGCCCAGCACCCAGCCCAGCTGCCCCTCCCTCCCATCCTGTCCCTGTCCCACTTGAGCCACCCGCGGCAGCATCCCTGAATTCCAACCCCATTTCAGCTCTCGCTTTGCTCCGGGGCAAAAGGAGAGTCTCCCTCCCTCCCTCCTTCCCTGCCTCCCTCCTTCCCTGCTTCCCTCCCTCCCTGCCTGCAGTGCAGCTGCTCAGCTCTGCGAGGGAAAGGCTCCCAGATGTGCCGGGGAGGGAGCGGGCAGAGCCCTGAATTCCACTCGGTGCCGCGTGGACTCTTTGTATATTTTGTTTGAAGGAGAAAATATGCGGAGTCCTTGGAGGAAGGCCGGGCACCAGGCGCGGCCCTGGCAGCTCAGGCACCGCGGGGCTACGAGGTCCTGCAAGTCCCCTGCCCTTGGCTCGCCTTGGCCAGCAGGATGGGCCAGCTGAAATCCATCAGCACCACCCAACAGGTCCCCAAAGTCTCTCCTGGAGATGGCTCAAAGTGACCGGACCCTTTGAGAAAACAGGGCTTGGCTCAAGAGCCACTAACACCTAAGCAGCCCCGGTCGGAATTTTCGGTATTTTTGGCTCACGGGTGATGTGCTGTATCAGATCAATAAATATTCACAGGCTCCGGGGCGCTTTGTGGGGGTGGTTTCATTGCGTTTCAGGTGCATCTAGCTGTGGCACTTGGTAGCTACTTGATTATTGCATGAGACAATACGTTTATGAAGTGTTGGCCTTCATTTAGTTAAACACTTCATTGATGTCTAAGACCAAAACGGCATGAAACTAATTGTTCCCGTGGAAACAGGAACCCAGAGAATGATTCCATATCACAGCTTGGCAGCAGAAAAAGAAGAAACCTCCGTAATTGTTCCCATTAACCCAGCGCAGAGGATTCCTGCTCAATCTCTGCTGCGCTCTGCTCCGCTCCTGCTGTGAATTAGGGGACCAAAAGTCAGCACAGAACCACATTAAAAAGCCCCAAAACAAGCTGTGCTTTATGGAGCATTTGTAGTTCTGCCACCAGAACCATTTCTCTTCTTCTTTGCAGGTTTCTGGCCAGCAGCACCCAGGACTGTCACGGCCAACCCTTCATTTGGAGCTGTTGGGATTTAACCGTGTGCCTGCAGGAGGAGCGGGGACATCCCCGGCCGTGCTGTGGGCTGGAGACAGAACAGCCCTCACCCCGAGGGGGGTTGCTTAGAAAGTGCAGGCAAAACCAAATCTGCAGCAAAAAACTGTGGAGAGTGAGGGAGGAGCCATGCAGAGCAGTCTGGGTGTGCAGGAAATATCCTGAACCTCCTGACTGAGATATTCCCTCTTCTCCTGCGGGATGTGCTGATGACTGGCGCACCTCGAGGGATTTGTTGCTGTAGAAAATCCCTGTTATCCCTGTACCAGAGGAACTCACGTCTCCCAGTTCTCCAGATTCCCCATCAAACTGAGCAATCCGTGCCCCAGTGAGGAGCTGCAGCCCCTACCGAGCCCCTACCATGGACCATCCCTTGCAAGACCAGTTTTGGGAAGCCCAATGGCTCTGCAATTCCTGTCTGTGCACCCGTGTGGAGGGGGGAGCCTCCCACGCCCTCTCCCTGCCCAGATGGAATCATTTCCACCCTTTCCTCATTTTTAGGCTCTGCCCCTAAACCCAACCCTGTCATGCCCAGCAGGAAAAGGGAACCGACGGGACAAAACCCATCCTGGTTTCCAGGCCGGTGGCCACCCAAGGCCACAGCTGCTCTGGGGGGATGGGGAGACACGGACCTGCTCCACCCCAGCACAGAGCGGGTTTCTCACTGCGCTAATTACTGCTAATTGAGCCACTTGACTGTTGGGGAGCCTTGCCCTGGCCAGGCTGATAGAGTATCAGGGAGATAAAGAGCACTCAGCACAGGTAACGGGGAGGTGTTGTCAGCCCTGCGGTGGGACCTTCTGGAGGGGTTATCTCTCCTTCCCCGAGCCCAGGACACCAAATTCCTAAGGGAAACACTGTGATCCTGAGGATCTGTGGAGAGCCCAGGCTTTTTAGGAGGTGGGATTTTGGTGACTCAGGAGCTCAGCAAAGCAAGCTGGCATTCATTTCAGAGCGACTCTTAAATTTCCTTAACATGC
Organism: Tichodroma muraria; assembly: GCA_013390105.1. Taxonomy (NCBI): domain Eukaryota; kingdom Metazoa; phylum Chordata; class Aves; order Passeriformes; family Sittidae; genus Tichodroma; species Tichodroma muraria. Next base: position 561,859 of record WAAG01078272.1, read on the forward strand.
ATTTTATTCCTTTGCCTGGCTTTTGCTGTTGTTAATTTAACACCGTGGAAATGAAACTTTAAACATTTTTTCCCCCCTTTTTTTTTCCCTACAGAGAAATAAATTCTTCGCTTTTAACAAATGCTGTCTCTCTCAGAACTTTTGTTATTTTTCACCACCTCCACTGACCCACACAGAGTAATTCAGCTCCTACACCATCCTGAACACCAGGTAGGAGTTACTAACACCCGCCTACCAAAGTGAAAACTTGGACAGGGCGACATTGTTGTTATGCAGTATTTTTTTTTTTTTAATTACTCACAATTGTAAATAGGAAATCGAAATTATTGGATATTTTTGCAGCTAACTCCGAGAAAAATCTTGTGTGTGGGTGCAGTTCCTGTCTGTGGGTCCAGCCACACATCACACCTGGGAGGTGAAGCTCACAGGGTCACAATCCCTGCCCACAGCAGTGCCTGTGTTTTGTCTCAGGAATGTAAGAACTAAGAAAACACCACTTCCCTCCTGGAGGAGCCAACAGAGCATGTCCATGGCTATCAAATCAATGAGAGGGCAACCACACACCTGAGAAGCTGCTGGGTCCTCTAGCCCAAAGTTTAAGATGTTTTCCATGTCAAGTATCCCCATTTCCTTCCTTGAGGTACCTCAATCATCTGCTTCTCCTCTTACCCCTGTGCACTTTCAGTTTGGTTGAAGTTCCCAAAGTCTCTCAGCTTGTTACACAAAGCTCATAACAAAGTCTGTGGCCAGCTCTCTCTTTGATAATTCCTTCCCCCCATTTGTTTATCTCAAGTCCTGAGCTTTGTTCCAGGCCCAAAACCAAAAGCCTTTCTACCCTGTTCTCCTCTTGACTTGTTGCAGATGTAACGAAATAAATCTTTAGAAAGAACAAACCTTCACTTCCTCTCTGCCGTCTGATTCGGTCACAAACCCCAGGAAAGAAAAATAAATCACAACCTGAGCTCGCCTGGTCTCGAAGGATTCCATGGCTGGTCCTGAGAGCCACCATTCGAACTGGATGTGTCCACTCCCCTGAGAGATCAGTGAACACAGCCACCAAAAAGGATCTCATAACCATGAAATCCTTATTTTGAGCATGGCCAAGGTCAAAAAACTTGTGATCAACCCAAATTAAGGTTGATGTGGTGGTTGATGGGCACGACCAAGCTGGTGGTGCCTTCCTGGAGCTCGTCCTTGGCACTGAAGGGTGGCTTCTCCCTGGCTTGTCTCTCAGCCCCCCGTGTGGCTCTGCCCCTCTTTTCTCCCCTGCCACCCCCACCCCAAGGAGTTCTAAATCACAACCAGAAAAATCATCTGTTTGGTTTTTCTGAACTGGCCACAGCAGGGGTGGAAATTTCCTCAGGCAGAGTTTGTCCTTCTGAGAGCTGCTTCCATGTAAAACCTCCGTTGCTCTTCCATCAGCCATTAGCAGGTGCTCAGATTCTCTCCTGGCACACCCCAGTCACGAGGCCTGACCAGATCACTGTTTTCAGCCTGGAGATTCCACGGGTGTTCTCCTGCTCTGGGGTCAAACACATCAGCCCAAAGCCCTTTCCAGAGCCCACTTTACTTGGCAGATCCCTGGCCTAGGAATGGACAGCAGGGCACAGCATCCCCTCCACAGGGATTGCAGGGAGGTGGAGAATAACTCCTTAAGAATGGGGCTGCTTGTGTTTGCCTAACGAGGTCTTCACTTGGGTCTAAGTTAAAGCCAGGCTCAGCTTTAAGTTGGGAAGTACTGGAGCTGTATAGGAGGGATGATTTGATTTATCAGGTACGATCTGCCCGGGGGGTTTTGCTCTTCCAAGGGTACTTGAGGGGAAGATGTGCAGAGCCAAAACAGCTGTCAGTAGATTTTTGGGTTATGTCCCTAGTCCCCACTTTCACTGATGAACTGAGGGTTTTCTCTTTGTGTGTGTTTTGTTTTAAATTTAAACAAGAGGTCTTTGCACACTCGACACAATCCGTCCACTTAGCACTGAAGAGACTGTAATTAGACACTTGGAGAACTGGAAGAAATTAACTCCGACCACAGCCCGTCACTCAGACTATTACTTAATAATATTTCCCAAATGTGCAAAGTACTTAGTTCTAGAATAACAGGAAAGAAGTGTAACTTCTCACCCCGAGCAAAGACTTGGCCTCGGGAAGAGCGCGTGAAAAACCCGCCAGCCAGGAGATGTTTTGCCACCTCCCGTCACCTGAGGGCTGCCAGGGCATGTGAAGGGTGTGATTCATGGTCCTCAATCCCATGGCACTGAAGGGCTGGAACGGAGTCACCAGCCCGAGGTGCTGGGAGCTTCCAACACGCCACGGAAACCGCGGAGAAATTGCTGTTTTCCTTCTTCTCCAGCACCGGGCCGTGCCTTTGCCTCACCCCAGGCTGCAGAAGCCTGGCTAGAAAGAGATTACTGTGATTCCTGCCCGTTTCTTTGCTCATGACAAAAGGCCTCATTCATCCTGGCTAATTTTGAGGAGAGAGCAAGGGGTATCAGTAGCATGAACTGGATCTGAGTGTCTCGACCACATTTGAGCAAGCCCGGCTTGTTGGCCAGTCCAGCCCAGGGAAAGAAATATCTTTCATTTGGAGCTTTGGAGGGGAGAATTTCCCTGATTTTAAACAGAAGCATCTTTGCTGGCCGTGGCAAGTTTTAAAAAGTCCTGACGAAGCAGAGCCGGGCCATATTCCTGGCAAAAACAAGAGGCCATTCAAAAACTGGGGGGGGAAACGTTGTTCTCGTGTGTTGCTTCTCCAGGAGCCAGCACACCCGGCTTCACCTACCTGAATCACCCCTCACATATTCATGTCCAGATCAATGAACCTCTTGCCTTGCTGCAAAACGCTGAAAAAAAATGGATTTTTTAATAAAAACATCCATGATGCCTTAAATGCTTAAGTCATTGTGAAGCACAGTTCCCAGGACTTCCCCGTGTGTGTGGGAAGAGCTACAATGTAATTGCTTTCAGCAGAATATCACTCCAGCCTGTAATTAAAATATATGAGATTGCCAGTTTCAAAGTATTTAAGTGATTTCATCTGTATTTAGGTGAATGTGTCTCTCTGAGCAGCTCATTTTAAATGATATTTCTATTTTCAGTGCATAAAATGGGTCCTAGGTAAAAGGAAAGGATAATTTTTTTTTTATCTTCTTCTTTGTCTGAAGAAGCACCTGGGGAAGGTTGGAGACACAGAGCTCAGACTTCAACAGAGTATTCCAGTCCTGGGGAAATCCGTGGCGAAAGCTGAAGTGACATTCCAGAAATGGAGAGGGAGGTGTCAAAAAAGAAAATTTAAAAAAAAAAAAAAAAAAAAATCACTACCAGGAAAATCTGGCTCCTCCTAAATCAGGGTGACAGTTTCAGCAGGGTGTTTACTCTGAGTAGGAGAAAGAAATGGCTTTTGAGGCCACCAGGGGTGGGTCCTGCAGGGGCTGTGGACAAAGGACCAGCATGGCTTTGGAGTGTCCTGATAGCTCAGCCTCGAGCCCCGGAGCTGGCGAGCAGCTGGGGTGCCTGTGATCCATCCCTGGACCTTTCCCAGTCTGCAGCCACACCTTCCCTGAACCTCAGGGGTGTGAAAGAACCTCAGCTTCATCTTCTCCAGGAAAAAGCAGGGGAATCCTGACTCCAGTGCAAGGAGAATAACCCCGAGCACGTCTGCCCTTAGCGCACGACGCGTCCCGGGCCACCACGGGGGGAGCTGCCTCTTCCTTCTCCCTTCCTGCCACTTCTGGGGTTTCTCCGAGGGGAATTCTGTCTTTAGGAAGAGACCCCTGCCCCAGCAGCTGGGTGTCTCCTCGCAGCGGCACAGTCAGAGAGTTTTGGTGGGGTTAATCCCCCCAGAAATCCTGTAATTCCCAGTGTCCCTGTTGGGAGTGAGTCCCATCCTTGCCTACAAAGCTGAGTGAGGGATCCTCACTCTGAGGATGAAAATAAGTGATGCAAGAAGGCAAAGATGATAATGTTGCTGTTGTAGCTGTAATGAGACACAAATGCTATTTTGATGGTTTTCTCTGAAAAAAATACACAAAGCCCAAGCGATTTAATTAAAGATCTCCCAGGCTTTGCAATCAGCACGGCCACAGACAAAGGGAAATCTACTTTTATGTGGCAGAACATGAGCGGTTTTCCCATTAAAATAAAAAAGAAAGATGAAAAAAAAAACATTTTAAAGAGTTGGTTTTTTTTCGTAAGGACATGACATGAAGGATCTACATTGTCCGTGTGAGAGAAAGACTGTGATTAGATCAGATAAAACACAAAATTTGGGGTTTTTTGAAATGTTTTATGAATACATGCACGACATTACACTTGTCTTCTTAACACCGAGCACATCTCCAAGGAGTTCTTTGAAAAACACGTTTGGGAAGGAGAAAAGGGAGAAACTCTCGGGTAATTAAAGATGCCAATAGGCAGAAATAAATGTTCACCTATTCAGATTCTGAAGCACCTTCTGAGCTGCTCCAGAACAAACACCCAAAAATTAGGATGCGGCTTTTGAAGCTGCCCAGATCTTTAAACTGAAGAAGTGGCATGGGTCACTCAGCAAAAACATTTTTATTTTTGGCAAGGAAGCCTGGAGAAAGTGAGGATTTTTTCACCTGAGTGTTCAGGGGGTTCTGACCACCTGGGACTGCTCTGCTCGGAGGAGCAGGAAACGCTGTGAGGCTCGAGCTGGTGGAAATAGCTCCTGTTTCCTCTGCATCCCATCCCCACCGAGGCTGGGAGATGCACAGGATCCCACAGGCATCCAAGGTTTGCTGCAGAACACCAGGGAAAAGGCGAGAGGGCAGATTAATCCCTTTTACTCTGAAGGAGCCCGTGATTAATGCAGCTTGGAGAGGGCTGGAGGAAGGGGAATTGCTTAAAAACATGGAAGGAAGTCCGTGGCTGTCCCTCCTTGATACTATATATGGTGCTTGGTCAGTTGTGCTTGAGGAGCAGCAGCCAGGATTGCATTTTTATTGTATTTCTTCTTAAAGCAGAAAAAAAAAAAAAAAAGTCAAATAACTGGGCAGTGTTCAAAGAGCCTGTGGTGATGGATAATGCTGCGAGTGGCAGCTGCTGAATTTCCAGCCCTGAGAGCATTCCTGGGGCTGCTACAGGGGTTATGCCCCCCCTGCCTTCTGCCAGGCCAGTGGCCTGTCTGTTCCCATTCCTTTGGGATTCCCCCAGCCCCAGTTTTGAGCCATGTGGGCTGGCTTGGCAGGGAACTGGGTGGGGTTTGATGCAGGAATCCTCCCGAGCAGAGCTGGGGTGTTGGTGTGGGGTCAGCAGCGAGCGGGAGATGGGAATCAGAGCACGGAAAGGGGATTTCTCCTGCTGTTGCTCATTCCCACTGCACAGGGGACCCCAGGATAATGCCAGGAGCTGTATGGACAGAGACTGGAGGTGCTTCAGCTGACCAAAGAGGTCACTCATAGGTCACTCAAAGGTGAGGAGGCAGCTGGTGGTCACAGACAGGCAGAGGAACATCCTGTGCAGCGCCAGGGGAACCAGCAAGAAATGAGCTCCTGCTGCCTCAGGGATATCCCAGAGGATCACAGCTCATTCCCTGCCCATCCCACTGCCCAGAAAGCCACAAACTCACCTTTACCATCAGCACCCTGAAATCTCAGGGCCCCTTTCCACCTGCCTGCTAACTCACTTAATGGGACAGGAGCAATTATTCCCATCATGAACTGGTCACCCCAGCAGGCTGATCTCTCAGGGTTAGGGACATCAACTGTCCCTCCTCCTCTCCAAACACTCATTTAGGGTCCAGAGCATCTGGGATTGCATTTGCTGCAAATCCTGACTGGCTTTTTCTTCCCTGATCCCACCAGCACTGATAAGCAGCACTGCAGAAAGTGCAGGAACATCCCCCCTTCCCTCCACTCCCCTTTTACATCTGCTCTACATTTGCATCCCAGAAATGAGAGAAGCGAGTTATGCAGAATTACAGAGCTGGACTATGGAACTGATTGGCTGTTCAAGCTAAATAAGATGAATTTAAAGATCTCTCCAGGAAATTGAGTGGAACACCCAAACTGACAGGGGGTATTAAATATTATATTTGTGCAGTTGCTCTTTAGAGCCCTTTGGCATCGAACATCTGGGAACACGACTTAGAACACAAAGAAACTGAATACCTGCTCAAAATTATGCTCATCAGAGCTCAGAAATTAAAATATTACCGGGTACACTCCGAGCCAGTCCTTCCCTACAAGGTAGGGCTATTAAAATATGATTAGCTGGGCCATATCTGCTCTCAGAACTGTCAGACACCATTACAGCTGAACAGACCTTGATGCAGCACTATTGGCCCAGCCCCCTGCTCCATCAGCAGCAAGATGCCAAAAACTGAACCTTGCAAATGCTCACCCCAGGAGGAGGGGAATTCAAAAGAATTAAAAAGAGAAGCTGGGGAGTCTCAGAACATTGGTGGCGCAAACTGAGGTGGCTTTGGGCTGCTCTTTAAGGCAAGGAAGCTGAAAGCTTGGATCTTTTGGGTTTTTTTCTGATGTGGGAAGAGCTTTGCCCTTCACCGCCTCAAGCGTGTGTTGCCTCTTCATCATCACCCAGGACAGAGATGAGAATTTCTTCCTGCCACAGCCCCCCTGCAATCTCAGCTCCCTGTCCCCGACGTGTTCACATTTCCAAGAGCTCCATGGGTGGTCAGGATTGCATTTCCCCCTCCTCGCCAGAGAATAAAATTCAAACCACCACAGAAAACCTGCAGAGACTGGGCTCAGGTCAGGATAATTACAATACTCTCCTGCTTCTGGAATCACAGTGAGATACCCACAGATCTCCATCGACATAAAAAATCTTTTGCATTATGCCATTACCCCATACACACACACACATATATATATTTATATTTATTTTATCAAGTGTGGCTGCACTAAACCAACACCCGAGGAAGAAGCAGCTTTGCAAAAACAAGGCAGAAATGCGGCTGGCTTTTTTTTCAGGACTGAGGCCAGGCGAGGTCCGAGGTCCCAGCCCCGGTGCCCCCACCGTGCTGCTCCCTGGCCGCCCGAATCCGGGCAGAATTCCCGCAAAAGCCAAGGCAGCGCTGCCCGGCCCGGCCCGGGGGAGCCGCGGCTGCCTGGCAGTGTCAGGGCTTATTACTCCGTGTTTTCACACTTATCCCCAAGGTGTTGAACTCGCCCCGAAGGTTAATTAGTAATTTATTGCCCTGTCATCAGTTCGAGGCTACTAATGGCTTCAATTTAGCCCCAGGGCTTTTGGTTTTCTTTCTTTTTTTCTTTTTTTTTTTTTTTTTTTCTTTCCTTTCATTTTTTTTTTTCCTCCTGCCTGCTTTGGAGGATCTGTGAGTTGAAGCGAACAGGAAAGAGGCAAATCTGCTTGGAAAAGTGCCTGGAAATAAGGTCCAAGGAGGAACTGAGGATCACAGAATCACGGAATAGGTTGGGTTGAAAGGGATCTTAAAGATCATCTGATGCCAACCTCCTTCCATGAGCAAGGGAATTCTTCCACATTGACGTTTTTTCCCCCTTCTCCGTCTCTGGGAGCACAAGAGTGGGATGTGCCTGGGTGATTCTGGGTGCCAGGCTCCCAGTGCATCCTCCCCAGGGATCCACAGGAGAGAAATTGAGTGGTTTTAGAGAAAAAAAGGGAGAATTAAATCTCATCATGGATACAAGGCGGGGGGTTCTTTCAACCAAAAAACTGCAACAAATCCCTTGCAGCTCACTCGAGGGAAGGATACCTGGGCAAAGCCCAGATCCAGAGGGAAGCAGGGGCTGTGGGGTTTGGGATTCCTACATCCTGCCCATCCCTGGGCTGGGATGAGCCAGTCCAGGCAGGAGGATGGAAAGGTGTAGTTCTCAAAACCGAGTGAGCTGTCAGCCAGAATGGAGAAAGGTACAGACATTTCTTTGGATTTTGATTTAAAAAGGAAAAAACTGCCAGTTTTCACCTCCATGCTCACGGATTCCCAGAGCAACATCTGCTGCTCCCCTCCCCGGTTTAATTTATGGCCGTTAACTTTGGGGCTAAGGACAGTTTATGGAAAAAAACACCTGCTTTCCCCTCCTCCCGGGGCAAGGGTGGAATTTTCTCTGACTCTGCATCCTAAATAAAGCTCCATTCCAGGCCCTGATGATTCATGCTGCGGCTCACACACACATGCCTTATGTTAGAGGCCCTGTCAAGATGCTCCTGCCCCTGTGGAGCTGGAGGACTTTGCACAGAGCTCATTTATCCCCATCCCCAGGAGAAATCTGAGCCTGGCTGCCCCGGTGGTGATGGACAAAAAATCAGATTAGTTTGGGTTGGAAGGGACCTTTAAAGGTCTGCTAGTCCAACCTTACTCTAGGGACATCTTCAGCTAGATCACGTTGCTCCTCTTTCAACCCGACCTTGAATTTTGGGGCATCCACCATCTCTCTGGGCAACCTGGGCCAGTGTCTTGTGACCCTTAGTGTGGAAAACTCCTTCCACCCATGCGCCAACCTCTCGCAGAAAGTCGTGAGGATCTCTGTCCACTGCAAAGCCACCCAGTTTCGCTTTCAGCCTGGTTTTCTGCATCCCAGACCCATCCCATCCTTTCCATCTCTTCTCCAAACCCACCTTACTCAAGCACCAAGCTCAGGCCAGCTTCGTTGTGCTTTCTCAGCCCTTTAACACAGATCCCTGGCTCTGCTCCTGCCGTTATTAAAGACTGGCTTTCCATGATGGAGCTCTCAGTCGAGGAAAAAAAATAAAGGGGGGGGGGGGGAACAAAGAAAAGAAGGGAAAAAACAAGGGGACAGAAATCAAAATATGACTTATTGCCAGCAAAGGGAAGATAAAACCTGGACGCTCATCCATGCTTGTGTTTGGAAGCTGATAGCCAGCACTGGGCAGCTCCAGAGAGCCCCCACACAGCAAACACCCCTCGCCCAGGGCAGGGTGTCCCACACGGGGCTGGACCCAGGGATTTCCCCCCTTTGCCACACCCACACCACGCTCCAGCCTCAGCACCGGGGCAGATTTGGCTGTGCTGAGTTTCCAGAGCTCGAGCAGAGCGAGGTGCTGCTGGTGGGGTGGGGGGAGAGGCCTGTGACTAATCTTGTAACCTCTCCTTTCAGTGTTTAAGAGAACCGAAGGCTGTTTACAATAAAAGCCAGTGATATTTTTCATCCTTCCAAATGGAACAAGGATTCTGTAAACAGAGGAACCTCAGACACAGCAAACACCTGTTGAAGGGAACCGGCTTGAGGAGACACGCGAGGACTCTCCGTGCACCCCTCAGAGCCTCCTGGCCACTCGTGGACAAGTTCAAGTCGGAGTGCACGGCACGGATCTGCTGGTGGGGGGAGGCTGGGATAAGCAAAAGCATTAGCAAATATCCCTGGGTTTTCCTTGGGAAGTTACGGAGCAGGGAAGAGCTTTCTACCTCCTGAGCTGAGGAGTTTAGGTCTGCACGTTCCTGGGTAATTCCTCAGTTGGATTGGAGCAGCTTTTCCTGTTGTCTGATATCGCACTTGCAAGGAGGACCCCCAGTTCGGGAAGTTCTGGAATAACCTGTCAGAACGTTCCCTGTCTTCCCTACAGCCCTTGGCTCAGGTTTCAGCCCTGCACCAAAACATGTAAGCTTTGATTTCATCCAAGCTGCTGCGGCTTCGAGCTTTTCCCAAACTAATCAAATCAAACACAACCTTGTTCACATAATCCTGCAGGCTGGGTTTGAAATCAGCGACTCCTCTGGCTTCAGTGGTGTCTTGTGGTGGTGAATTCCAAGGATTAATCATGGATATCTTCCCACAATACAGCCTACACCATACCCCTGGTAATTACTGACCTGAGGGAGCTAAATCACTCTCATAGCCTTTTAATTTGCTGGTTTTTTTCCCTGCAAAGGTTGGTCAAAGCCACCCAGAATTGTGCAGGGAGCACCTGTGAGCCACCCACGGGTTTGGAATCATGGAATATCCTGAGTGGGAAGGATCCCACAAGGATCCCTCTCCCCTGAGGAGTGACATTCCCCATGAGCCGCCAGAAGACAGGTTTCAAAGGCCATTGTTCAAAACCATGGCAAGTCCATCCTCATTATGACTTCTTTTTTCCTTTTCCCACCCCTCCAAGAGCAAGGCAGAGAAATATCCTCAATTCCAGCATGGATTTCTCAGCTTGGATAAATCAACGCAGCCCCATTGATGCTGTGGAGCCTCCCCAACTCACACTTATTCCAGAACCTTCTCTCCCATATTTTATATCCTGTATTTCCCTGGCTGGGGACGAGGAAGGCTCCATCAAAGTGCAAACTGCCTGTTTGTCTGACATCCCATCCCAGAGGATGAGCCAGCAGCAGCGCAGGACTCGTCGGAAACACGGCTGATAAAGTGCACAGAAAATCGTCGTCTTCTGCCGTTGGAATTCTTCCGAAAGCTTTGCTTCCCAAACATTTTTCCACCTGTTACAAGAAAGGCTCCCTTGCTCTGCCTGGGCTCTGGAAGGGTGCGCTGACAGGCTGTGTGGAATGTCATCTTCCTGCTCCCAATCCCGTTCCAAGCTCGGGAATCCAGCGGGCTGGGCTGAGGTTTGCTCCATTGGAAGGGGGAGGAGGTTGTTTCATTTTCAAACTTTATTTTAAGGGGTTGGGTTTGCTCCTATCCCAACGAACAGGTTGGCACAGATGATTAATTGTCAATGGGATTTAAAGTCAGGCTGTCTTTCAGAGCAGCAAATATCCGTGGTCGTTGGTGCCAGCTCTCCCAAAGCAGCCTCTGCACTCACTTTCCATAAGAAATGCCCAAGGTTTTGTTCCATATGCATTTTCTGTATCTTATGAAATTAATTGATACTCACAACTTCTATGGGTTCAAAAATTAGAGCAGTGAAGGTTAGAAAATAAATAGTCATGGAATGCTTTGGGTTGGTAAGGATTTTAAAGCTCATCTTGTTCCAGCTCCCCTGCCATGGGCAGGGACACATTCCACTGGCCCAGGCTGCTCCAAGCCCTGCCCAGCCTGGCCTTGGGCACTTCCAGGGATCCAGGGGCAGCCACAGACTCTCTGGGCAACTGTGCCAGGGCCTCACCACCCTCACAGGGAAGGATTTCTTCCAAATATCCCACCTATCCCTGTCCTCTGGCAGTGGGAAGCCATTCTCTGTGTCCTGTCACTCTAATTCCTTATAAACAATCTCTCTCCAGGCATTGGAAGGCTGCAATTAGATCATCCCAAAACCTGCTCTTTTCCAGGCTGAACAATCCCAATTCAAGATACTCATCAAGCCTTGGCCACAAGAGTCTTTTCTCAACACACACCTTTATCTCTTCTCTACCAAAACATCTCTCTAAGAAGAAAATAATGGGAATTTTGTTTCCTGGCCCTGCATGTGAGACACACTTTCTGTTCCTTGGGGTTTTTTGTTGGGTTTTTTTGGTTGTTTTATCACTCCTTTCCTGTGAAACACTTTGTGTTGGAAAGGAGAGAGTCACAGAGCTCTTAACATTTTCTCTTTATGAAGAAATGTGGCTTTTCATCCTTAAATAATTTTTCATCTTGTTCCTTAATATAGACTCGATATAGCTGCTTTACAGTGTTCCAGTAAGAGCCAGGCACTATCTCAGAATCGTGACTCATCTTCTTATCCCAAACTATCCGTATTCCTTACAAAAACACCCAGCTGAGCACTCTTAAATATTTATGTCATCCCCAAAAGAGAGATAGGACTGGTATCAACAGATCTGAGCCAAGGCTCATGTCCAGGTTTAGAGCCCAAGTTCTCGGCTCACCCTGTGTTTTTTAGAAGGGTCAAAAATCTGAGCATCCAAAATTTGCCTCTTGGCTTGGCTTGGGATCCTTCAGGCACAGGAGTGGAAAAGCAATCCCATCCTGTCTTGAGGTTTTCACTTGGATGAACTGAATGGAGCAATGAGGGGAATCCAGCACAGCCCCTGGAGGTTCAGTGCTCCTCTGGGGCATCCTCGGGCAGCTGGGTGGGTGCCCTGGGCTCCAACACCTCAGGACCAGCAGGAGGGAACATGACTAGGGGCTCACCTTGGAGATCCTAACCCGGTGTTGTAGGATTGACCTTCTGTGGATCAGTTTGGACCACATTTGATCCCACCTCCCCTGATTTTATAACATCTCAAGAAGTGTTGACATCGGCCAAGGCGTTCCCATATAAACACGAGGAAAATCAGGCAGATGAAACTTGGATCCGGACAAGGGTGCTCGGATCCAGCTTGTTGGCTTGAGCTTCCCTGTAACTCACATCCAGCTTGGGCAACAAGAGCAGCAGAGCAGAATTCATGTGACTTTCTCCCCTTTCCCAGCCTGTCCATGGATTTCTCGCTGTCCCAGGAAACAACCATTGTTTCTAACACTCTGTGCTCTCTGTATTTCCACACTCACTCCCTCAGGTCACCTTTTGGCTGCTTCTTCTCCACCCCCCCTAGTCCAGCATTATCTCTGCCGATTGTTTCCAAATATAACACATCCTGGATTTTTTTTTTTTTTACTTTCCAGATAATATCAGGACTTCTTCCAAGTTACTTTGTCCTCCAGCCAGTACCTTTTAAAGCTGACAGGAGATGAGTGTGACTTGTATCTCACAAGGCTGGCTTCCCACTCGAGGCATGTGGGCACAACACAGGGGTGCCAAAGGATTATATATAACACAAAACTGGACAAATGCAAAGACAGGTTTAAATAAACCACAGTCCCAAATGTGTCAATACACTCGCGTTGATTGCTGGGCTGTTAGAAATGGATGCACAGACTAATAAAACAAGAACAGTCACAGTCCAGGCTAAGATAACTTCTCAAACTGCTTCTTGCAGAGTCCTGCTGGGTGGCTTGGCTGCCTTTGGACTGAGCTCCATGTTCCTGTGTCTTTCCCTGGTTCCCCTGGACTGAGCACGGAACCAGGATCTGTTTCCAAGGACTAAACACGGAGCCAGGTGCTATAACCCAAATTCAAGCGCTCCCAGCAGAGGATCTGCCCCAGCCCAGAGGGTCCCCCAGAAGTTGTGCACTATCACGAGGCTGGCCGGCTCCAGCTGAGCAGTGACAGCTGTTTTGTCCATGCCAGCCCCACCAGAACCTCATGGCTCCGTATCTTTGCCTTCACCTTCCTCCTCCGGCTCCTCCTCCCAGCACAACAGCAGCAAGAGCCCAGCTTGGCTCTGGTTCCTGAGCCCTTGGACCACAATGCTCAGTTTTGCCTGGGCTGATGAGAGATCTCAAACCTCTTTTCCACAATCCCACTCCCACCAAGGCCCCTGTGTCAGGTCCTCAGTGGTTGCACTTCCCACTGAAGCCACCGAAGCCAACGGAGCTGGGCTGAAACTCATCACCTGACTCACTTGGCTCTGAACCTTCGACTGTGGACTTCAAGGAGAAGAAACTCCAACACTCCATGACTTTTTCCTGACCCCAGAAGAGCTGAAGTAATAAAATGTTCTCTGGTCATGTCCAAATCCCTCAGGAGCCCTCAGTGGAACAGGCCACAAGCGTGTGCAAGGTACAGACCCCGCACTTGGAGACCACAGCCACGACCCGACGGCTGAGAATGTTAATTGTTCTCCATTGCCCCCAGTGATTTTTACATTTCATAATTCCTCCCCTGGCTGACAGCTGGATTCTTCCTTAATTACAAACCCATTGGAGTTGAAAAATCAGACGTTTCCTGGAATTTAAACAACCAATTTTCCACCCGTCAGCATCCAACAACACAATCCTACGGTTTCATTCTAAGCACGCTGGAAAAAAGTCATCAGAGCACTCTGGATAAATGGGGGCGGGGGGAAAGGATTTTGATGATTTCATACATTCAAAAGCAGCATTCCTGGATCTTTGGATTCCATTGAAAGGTGGAAATAGCATTGAGGGAACCAAATTCCACATTTTCAAAAGGCAGCATGTGGTTAAATACTGAGGATGGATCTTTTAAACACAGAGCTGGCATCTGACGACACAATTATTCCTCTCTGCCTTAGGAAACACATCTTCATTCAGAATTATTGCAGAATAAATATTGGGGGTTTTTTCCCCCCTCACCATTTGCCACAGGATTTGTTCATTTTCTCTCTGCAGCAAATTGTTGTGACAGTCAGGAAAAGCTGCAAACTCCCAATTCTCAGCCTATTGAAAAGACAAAAGGAGAAAAAAAACCTTTGGACAGCTGCTGGCCTCCAGGAAACTCCAGGAATGGAGACCCACGATGCTGCATCCTAATTACATCCTTGGGGAACAGCAAAGAGCCCCAAACACTCATCCAGCAGAGGCAGAAACAGCAACACCACTTGACAGGACATCTCAGCTGCTTCTTTCTCTTCCAGAACCCACAGTTTCAGCCATATGGGCTTTTATTTTATTTTTATCAGTCTCTATCTCTTGTGGTCATGGGAAAGAAATAACCCTTCATCTGTAACTGATTAAGGAGGTTGGTGCCTGAGTTTGCAAGGAGCCTGAAATGAGAGCTGGTAGAGATCTGAGGAGCCTTGCATGTTCCTGAGAACTGTGAGCTGTGACCTCCTGGAGGGACAGCACTGGATGGAGTCTTTGCCTTAACTGAGAGAGGACAACTGCAAATGGAAAATAAAAAAGCATCACATACCCAAACTGACCTTTGAAGCTGGGACTACGCAAAAAAGCTGCCCAGCTTAGAAACCTTGAGGCAAGAGCTTGAAAGTCATTGCATCTGGGGCAGCTGTGCAGCGATGACTTTCCAGAGAAAGCAATTTTGTTTGGGAAAGCAATCCTGGAACTTGGAGTCCTGTTTGAGCGATGGAACTCAAAGAACATGTGTATTTTGCATTGTTTTGGGTTTGTTCTCCCCTTGGGAGCAGCTGGGGTTTCCCCATGTTATCCCATTCTCATGGTTTCGTCTATTTTGGCATCACCTCTGCTTTCCTGTGGTTTTGCCTGGAGGGGAGAGTGCCGTGGACAGCTCCTTCATCCTCTTGTGGGACACAAACTCCGAGTGTGACGCTGCACCTTGGCCAAGGCCCTCAGGGGAGGGAATTGAGGAGCCAGCAGGGATTTGCACTTGTGGGGGCATTGAGCCCGGTTTAAAACCTCTCTGCTCGGAGCATCTGCAGAGCCGAGCCTGAGGGGATGATGCAATTGGGACCGCAGAGATTTCCCCATCCTCCGCTCATTTGAAGCAGGTGAGAAGCTGTGGAAAATTCTCTGGAAACCACACAGCTCATCGTGGGAGATAATTTGTCCCTGGACAGATGAAGGAGGGGTTGCCAAAGGCATTTATAAAGCTCCTTTTGCCTCCATCAGGGAAAAGGGAAACCAAGGAAAAACACCTGTTTCAAGGAATAGGAGCAATCCTGGGGAGCACATGTGGAGGTTCTGGAAAATGGACTTGTTAGGCAGCTTCAGTGGAAATGTTATTCCTAAAGTTTATTGTCAGATTTGAGCATACTAAACCCAGAAACCCACAGCAAAAATGTGAGATAAAAGCCCTGAGGGTGAACAGAAAGAACAAATCCTACGTAGACCACCACAGCTGGGGGGGGAATCTTTTTGGGAGAGGCTGTCTGAGCCATTTTCACTCTTTCTGTCAGCATTTCGCTGGATGCAGCCCACCAGAGAATTTATTCCATCCTGTTAAACTCAATTTAGTGGGAGTAGCACAGCCTGTGGAGGAAAATCAACGATGCCAAGGTAAATCTTCCCCCAGTTATTAGTGCTGGGAAGGGGTGGGCAGATCTTTAATAATAAGGGAGGCTGAAGAGACATGTCTGTTTTTCATAATTGCACAGTGCTCCCAAGACAGCTGTTCAGCCATCTTGAAAATCAATGTTTTGATGCCCTTTGAACCTTCTTTTCCTGTTGAGTGTCTCTCCTACAGGTTGCTCCCCAGGATGAAAACAATAAAAGCAAATATATAACAGTAAAGGCCTGAGGTTAATGTCTTTAACAAGATAATGTTACTTAAGGGAACTGTAAACCAAATCATTCCTAAATTCCATTTGTTCTTTGCAATCTAGGATATATTATGAAACCATATGTGTGCCTATGGATTTTTTACAGGAGCACAACTGCATTTTCACATTGTGCATTCCAATATTCCGGTACCACACAATTTGCTGAGAATCACTATTATTTTAAGTATTAATACTTTTATTAATATCTTGCAGCTGTGCCATAAAGAATCACAGCCTAACGTGTCTGGCTGTGGGTTAAATGTGCAAGATCTAAACAAATTTGCACCAGGTTGTTTTACCAAGAATTTCTTTCTTTGGATTGAGTGTCACAAGGAAATTCCATCCAACCAACTGGCACATGCCCTTATTATTTTTAAATTTTCACCAGTGAAGAGCTTGCAAAAATTGCTTCAAGCTGCCTTCCTCGTGTGTTTGGGAAATTAAAAAAAAAAAAAAAAAAAGAAAAGCAAACAGGAAAGGGTAAATAATCTTCTGAGCACATGTGCTGTGTTTTACACCCACTGGAAATTCCACTCAAGACATGTTCAGGTAACTCTGTCCAGAAATTCCTTTTGCAGAATTCTCAGACATTCCCTGCAATTCAATTAGCTGCGAGCAAATTTGATATGAAACGAGACTCTGACCCTACGTGTGTGCTTTTTTGCCTTGATTTTCATGGAAATGGGAGCCACAAAGAGGTGCAGAGCAAAGGAGCGAGTCGAGTTTATTTAACTTTCTATTATCTACAATGCTATAAAACCTGGAAATGAAACAGAAACAGAATCCTACAAAACATTTTGGAGGTTGTCCAGAAAAAACCTAAGGACACTTGTTCCTGCTGATGTCTGCACCACTGGATTAATTTCCATTAAGCCAAGGGAAGGAAAATCCCTGCCAGTCACAGTCACTCTAGAACAACAAAAGTCTCAGTTTCTTGTGCCTTCAAATTCCAAACTTACACAGAAGCAATGGATGCAAGAATTTAATCACCATGAAAAGCTCTGAAAGTTTGGAAAATACTGGTCTGAGTCCAGTTCTTCCTCTTCTTTTCCTCCTCCCGAGTCTGTCAGGAATATTTGGCTTCATGTCTGCCACAGGGACCTGGAAGAGCGTGAATCAAGAATCTCCACATGGTCAAGATGGAAAAGACAAAGCTTTTCACCCCTATTTATAGCATGGATAGGTTTAATTAGCCCTTTTAATTAACCCAACCTTCCCAGCCACTCATTAATTGTCCAAATTCTTCCTTCTGTGCCAACAGCAGAAGGACCAGAACCAGTCTCCCACCCTTCCTAGGATAAAATTACATTTTCCCAACTCAGGTTGCACCTGCCTTCATCCATGGGGTGTTTATAACGGGACAGGAAAGAGATGCTGTTTAAACCAGCATATTTAAATTCATACTTACTAAAGAAAACACATTAGCAAGGTGATGATTTTCCTGGTAGCAAATACATTTTCAGAAATAATATCTTCTGTAGTGGATTAAAAGAAAATAATAAAAGAAATAATAAAAGAAAATTACTACAACTTTCAATGTCTCTCAGGTTCTTTTACATTTGGAGTAAATGCTGGATTATAACTTGGAAAAAGAGAAGAAGATTTGATAAACATTTAATTATGAGTGGCAGATTAAGGTTGTAAGGAACAATTACTCATTATTTCTTAGAAGCTGGAAATTTCAAATTAAATGTTCACTCTGTGGTTCTAAAACAAAAATAATAATTTTTTACACATCAAAATTGCAATTAAAAAAAACTGGCCTGAGAGCACAAAGAAGTCTAAAAATCCACTGCCCTCTTTGCTGCCACGGGGAATAGAATGACAAATTTTGAATAAAAATCAGCATATTTCTATCTGAAAGCCCTTGAGCACTTCTGGCTCTCAGCTGTTTCCACTGGTTTAAAGTTCCTCACGGTTTGCAACTGGTCTTTAAGGGGATCAAATCCTGCAGCTCTTTGCTGCGTGTTTGCCAGTGTGAAATTTTCATTCTGGAAAAAGCTGAAATCCCTTTAGCAGGAGACTTCGGATCCCTGGAGGTGGGGACACACGGATTTGGAATGCCTGTGCCAGAAAGACAAACTGACACTCCGTGCTAATAAACATACTCCAAAACAGCAAAGAAACATTTACCTCAACCCCCCACCAACCAAAGTTATTTTTAGATTTTTTTTTCCTAAATTAAAAAATAACCACAGAAAGCCCCAAAAATCTTTTAATCTAATCTTGGCTATATTTTCCCCTTCAGTGCCTGAGGGATACAAGATTATTTATAACAGGAAACCTTTGATTTCAGAGCTTTTATGTTTGGGGTTTTTTTTGATTTTTTGTTTTGGGTTTTTTTTGGTTTTTTTGTTTTGCAATGTTCCAACTTGCAAAACACAAAGTTGTTGGGTTTTTAGGCAAAAAAATCAAATTGCAAAGTGCATCCAGGGCTAATTCCTCCCCTGCTCCCCGCTGCTGGAGCAGGATGAGATCCATGGGAAGGAGCTGGATGATCCCACCCTTTGGAGAGCAGCATCGCTGCCCTTTCCTGGCAGGAATGGCCTGGGGACAGCAGGGACAAACACATTAAGGGCCCCCCTGGGAATTTTCCTTCCCATTTTCCCCGTGTCCTGGGTTGATGCTGAAGTGTATCCCCATTCATCTGTTTAGCTCAGAAATGAGTTTTGCACCTTTCAAACTGGATCTGAGGGCGAAGGGGGGAGCAGGAGAAGCGGTGGAATGTCTGAGGCGGTTGTTTTCAAAACATAAAGATAAGAGTTTGCAGCTTTCCTACACACACAGCCTGTGTTATCTACAGTGCAGACAGCAAGAGAGAGCTCTCCTTTGCTTTTTGTTAGATTTTTTGGCTAGCTGAAGCAGAGAAGTTCTCTGGACTGTGGGGTTTTTTCCTTTTTCCTGGAACTGTTGGAACCTGCTCTGGACTAAAACCCAGAGGAGCACCAGGAGCTCACACCCGTGGCCCACCGGGCCTGGCCTGGCCCCAGCATTTCCCAGTTCCAGAGGGACTGACACAGACTGAGAGAGCCGAGCTACAAACTACAAAAAACACTTTCTGAATTTGTCATCGCCTCGAAAGAATGAGAAGTTTTGTTATTTAGTGTTGTTCATTTGTTGTGCTAGAGAGTGCTTTGCCTGTTAAACAAACAATTTTTTCCACTTTTCTCCAAAGCAATCTTTTCCCGGACCAATTAGGAGAAGAGCTGTTTAAATATGCTTTCTAGAGAGACCCCATTCAGAAGTTTTTTCCCAAATTTGCCCTAAACCAGGACACACGGCCTGGGTGAAATTTGCAGCGGGGTTAAGGCAGGGCCTGAGCATTCCCTGGCAGCAGCATGGCCACAGGGGCCTCTTGGCCTTCCCGAGATCCATGGGAAGCTTCTCCCTGATTTCACAGCTCAGAGGCAGGGCCATGAGAAGCACGGGGACGGTGCTATCCCATTTTTCCTCTTTTATGGATGTAGGGAGTGAAAAATCCAGCTCTGTGTCCCCAGGAGAGGCCTCAGCCCCTCGGCGATGCCCTCTCCAGGCCCACCCAATGTGACATTCCAGCGAATAAACCTGGCTTAGCTCTGCCAGACTGATTTTTAAAACAGACCCTGCTCCACTCCTCTTCCCTCCAAGCTGTCCTTGATTCCCAGATCGATCCCAAAAGAATCCTCTGCCTTTCTGAGTGACAGGTGTCGGTCATTGCAGGGCCTGGCAGGAGCACAGGCCTGGGCCTGATCCTGGCTGGGGATTTGTGCAGACACAAGATATGTTCTTATTTTCAGGAAAACTTTCCCTACAGGACACAATCCAAGGAAAAAAGCCATTCCTGGAGAAATTTCAGCTGGATGGAGGTGATTTCAGGTGTTGGATCTGTCATCATCTCCAGCTTCGCTGAAGGAACAAATTTCTCCAAATTTTTAATGGGAACCAAAACTCTCCAACTTCTTCAGAGTCCACCATTCCCACTTTCTTGGCAAGTTAAAAAAGTCCTCTCTGATGCCTTGGTCCTCATGAGGGCTCAGATTAATGATACATTTATAATGAAAAATTAATATTTTTTATCCGAAATTTCTGCTTTTATTTGTTTAATTATTAATAAACTCACTAAAAACAAAACCAGTAAACATTGAGCAATGTGAGTATAATGGAATGGGAATAGTTTGTAAAAATCACCATCAGAGTCTAAATCAGACCTAGAAATGTCTTTAATAATAAAAAATATTCTCATGTGGTGATACTTTTCGTGCAAGCTTCAATGCTTAGAAAAACAGGAAAGTTTCTCTGCATTTTTTTTTTTTTTTTTAGATATAAATATATGCATATGTAGATTTAATGAGGTCCTTGCAGAGGGTAAGATCAATGCCAGGCTCAGCTTATGTGAGATAAATCAGATTTCTGCACACAGAAGTTCTCCTCTTGTTGCCTGCACAAGTTAAATGGGATTTTAATAAAGATATTTAATCAGACCCTGTATAATCTCAGCACTAACAGCTTTTTATTGTCCCTTTTAATCTTGCCTTGATTGTGGCTGTGATGAAGGTGATAGTGGTTTCTCTTTTGCTGGCAAGAGAAAACTGATTTTATGCTGGTTTTGCCAGGCATTTTCCAGGAGGATTCCAAGCCTGGAATCCAAGCGTGGTTCCAAGCAGGGTCTGGGGCTGGCTGATCTCCTGACTCCCTCATTGGGGTGATGAGGATGGACAGAGGAGGCTGAAGAGAGGAAATCCATGAGCAAGAGCACATCCCTGGCAGCACCATCCCATACCCCATCTCCTAACTTAGTCCCATCTCAATAACCCAAGAACTCTTTTTCTTGCTGTTTATTCCCTCCTATCCACACTCCAAAAAATTCCAGAGGTTTCTTTCCATCATGACCAAACTGGAGCCATCACACATGTCCAGGAAAGAGAGAAAAAACTTCATCGACCTGGTTGAATTTTAAACAAATATTTTTAGGGCAGGAACTTATTGCTCGAGGCTGGGTAGAGAGGCAGGGGACAGGGAAAAGGTGACAGAGATGGGATGTGGTGGGTGGGGATGTCACTTCTCTCACCTCTTCAAGGCTCCAACCACTTCAGCACCTGCACCAACTGCTCTGCACATGAACAGAGGCTCAATCCGGTGTTTCCCATACCCCAGAGGTGCTCAGCTATCAGCCAGGAATCCAAGCCCACAGAGGGCAACAAAAAAGGAATAAAAGGAAAATTGTGTGGAAATGAGGAAACCTAGAGAGATCAGGGATGATTTGAGGGTCTGCTTATGGATGTGTCTGCTCAAAAATGATGCCTTGATCCATGATTTGCATGTCCTCCACCTCTGTGCCTTGATCTACCTGCGGGGCAAGAAATTGTGTCTTAAGGTAAAAGCAACCTTAGGGAAAGATCTCCAATCTGCCACAACATATCCCAGGAGGAAACAGCCAAGATGTTCTGGATAGAGAGAGCTCACTTTGGTTCCTCCCAGCTTTCTTTCCCAGTTCTGAAGTCCTCTGGGTTGCACTCTGAGAGTTTTGATGCCATCTTAGGGAAGAAATCAGCGTCCACACATCTATAAAACTACAAACAGATTCTAATTCTCTGCTCTGTGTATTCCACCCCAATGAGCACTTCACCAAATGTAAATAAAAACAGCTTTTCCTCTTCTGACTTGTCCCATGAAGCTTTACTTGGGCCTCCATGTAATCCATGGGATTTCTGCAGCGTTTAGTTTGAACTCAGTAATTTGTACTGCTGCTTGAGGTGCTTCCAAATGTGCTGGAGCTCAATTTTGGTCTCTTCCCAACTGCCTAATTAAAACCATGGAATAAAGTCATTTGGCTGAGTGGACTTTTAATTCTTCTTTCCTCCTTTTATTTTTTAATCAAAAGAAATCTTTGGAGTCGGGGGATTATTCCAAGCAGCCCCTTGGGAAGGGCACCTGCTGGAAATCCTACGGAAAAGTGGAGGAGAGTTTTTTTAGAGCTTGTTCAGACCGAATGCCAAAGGTTATGGCACACGCAGGAAAAAACAAACTGCTTGTGATCCTCCTCTCATTGCAGCATCCCTTTCGGAATGATGCTATGAGGGAAAGAAGGTTTTCCCCCCTTTCAAAGCCTTAATGAGGATTTTGTAATCTCTGATGAGGGAACAACCCTGGGGGAGGCGGGTGTGGATGGCAAATGTGTTCGAGGGTGTCCTTTGGGGAATCAACAAAACCTGGGAGCAGGGAACATCTTTTCACATCCAGAGGAAATCTCCAGCCTGCTGCAGACTCCTTTATGTGGAAAAACTTGAATGACAAGGGGTAAAATCTTCCCCTCAACACACAGAGAGTAAATTTGGAAGGCTGTGAACAAGAAATGACTTTTCTCCTTTTTGTGTCCATACAGCCAAGAATCAAAATCTGGGCCTTGTAATTGTTTGGTGCAAGAACTCCCAGACTGAAGTTTGGGTTTCGTGGTATCTGGCTCAGCATGTCCACCTCATGTGGATCAAAGACTACATGGTAGAATTAAGCAAATATAATCAGTGTAATATGATTCATTCTTGTCCTGTTCAGCAGATGTTGGAACAGATGTCAGGTGAAAAAAAATCTGCTGGGGAGTGAGCACGTTATTTTGAATTAGTGCATTTAAGAGAAGGGAGTATCTTTATTAATCCCATTTAAGGTGAAAGAGAGTATTTATGGCTTTGGTTCCTGGGAAATTATCCTCCCTTTGCCTCAGATTGTGGGCAGCAATCAGTGGTTCCCTATCAGGGGCAGGACAGTGCTGGTGGGCTGGGATTCTTTCCTATCATCCTGCTCAGCCTAAACATCAGAAACAACCTTTAAAACACTAAGGAATTATAGGGTTGAAAATCTGGAGTCGTTTCTAACCCATTATCAGGGGAAAACCTTTGTACAGTTGCCTTCATTATATTTTGGGGAGCTCCCTGGGGCTTTTCTCCTGTTAGATAAACACGTTACCAAAAATCTTTCTCTTTCTGGGATTTCTATGTCAGCACTAAAACCGAGGGAGTTCTATTACGCACCTGATTAATCACAGAATTATAGTAACTGGTAATTAGTGAAGCAAACTCTCTTTTAGGCGTTTATCTGCAGATTTAGTGACCACCCAGGGATCCCATCTCCCAATTTAGAGTCACAACTGGAGCAGACCTTGAGCATCCCCACTCTGCTCAGCCAAGAATGTTTCTGCAGATTTTAAAAGCTCTGCCTCGTTTGTGAGTCAGAACTCCACAAACCCTAAAAAAACCCCTCATAGCCGAAAAAGAGCTGCTTGGAAAAGTGCCTGGCTGTGAGTAACCCACCTCAAATTCCAGATATTCTGAGGAAAATTGCTTGCTCTGCCAGAGCAGTAGTGCAGGACAGGTTGGTGGGGATGGGAAGGGAATTTCTTCCATGTCAGTGAGATTCCTGTTTGGTTATTCTGGATTTTAATCAGCTGATGGGAAAACCTCGAGATCCAGGTGGCCTTTCCTTATCAGTTCCATTGTCTGGAGAGCTCCAGCAACCACTCTTTGAAAAGGAGGAGAAATCAAAACAAACAAATAGGAAGCTTTGGGGTGACTCCGCTCCTCCACTCAGCATTTTTATATCAGAAAAGAACATCAAGCCCTTCATCTTCGAGGGTCATTAATTTCTTCAGGGATCCTGGATGGTTTCCCTCTGAATCTCTGTGGAGATGCTGCTTTTTATAACCACCCAATGTCACTGGGGAAAGTTTCTGCAGCCAGCACATTCACTGAGCCACCAGTGCTGACATTTCCCCTGTGATGTGGCTTTGTTAACTCTGTCTGGCCGTCCACATAAGGTCATTCTTTGCAAGAGCAAACAATTCCACATCTACATTACAGCAAACCAGCCGTACCTGCAAAAACCCGGCTTCAATCGCGTTATTTCATTTATTACTTGTTGCCCTCAATGATAATTTGAGTGTTTTTTTCTGATTTTCTCATTTTCTTTGCCATCAGAACACGCTACAGCTCTGTCCACTGCACACAGAGAAGCTGCCATGTTTTGGAAACCTTTCAAGTGGTGAACATATTTAGATGTGTGCCTGAAACACAAGCTTGTGTTGTTGTTACAAGGGTATGGATCTTACTTTAGCTACAAGGCTTGGGAATTCAATTAGGAGAAGAATGTGGAGCAGGAGGCAGCAGAAAGCTGCTGGTTAAAACTCTCCCTAATTCCGATTTTCCCTGGGACCCTCATCCCATCATTTCACCTCCACTTGTGCCTGATCCTTTCCCATTAATTTATTCCCCCCCTCCCAGAATCTGCTCCTAAAGTCAGAAAACCTGCTGGATATAGGATCCAGACCCCAAAGCTCCTACCTGGGCTCATTTCCAGCCATGTACTTGTAAAAAGGCTTTTCCTGAAGAAGCTTTTCAAAGAGAACAGATGCCCACACCTCGTTGTATTTTGGAGAAAGCTGAAATGATCCCTGAAGCAAATCCCTTCTTTGACCCCTTCTGTGATCTAGGGACTGAATTCTGTCCTGCTTTTACCCAGGAGCTGCACCACAACCCTGCTGCTTGACGACCACCATGGGGATTATTTTCATTTTTCCAAAACACAGGAGACAGAGCAAAGAAACGCTCCAGGCAAAATTCTTGCACACAAAGTGCTCGAGCCCTAAAGGTGTGATGAAAGCATAATCCTGCACATAACCCTCAGTTCTGCTGCCTAAAATAATACTCCAGGATGCTGGCAGGGGAATACTACGCTTCCTGTGAGTGTTTCAGTTCACATTCTCCCAAAAATAACACAGCGACTGTTAACACCTGCACTTTTCAACATTTCCTTGCTAACAACAAGGAGATTAATGGGTTCCATTCAAAAAGACCTTTTTGACCTCATTTATGATGTTGAGAAACTCAGGAAATTGCCTGCTAATCCAAAGCCTGATAATCCCAGGTTTCTTCAGAAAAGATGCGGGCTCGAAGTGTTCAGCGGGAGAAGGGTTGGGTCCAGGTGGGACAGGATCCACAGGGAATCACAGCAGGTGGATCCCTGGCTTCAGGGATGAGGAGGAGAGGTGGGAATGCAGGAATAGAATTTACTCAACCTGCCCAGTTCTGCAGACCACAGGAACAACTTCATTTGGCCAAGACTTTGCTCCCATTTTGGAAAATCATGGGCAGATGGGAGCCCTGGGGGATTCCAGCAGCTCCCGGGGGCTCCAGGCAGGAGTAGGCCTGGCTGAGCTTGCAGACAGATCCTGGAGTGACCCAGGGGCCTGATCCAGCAGCTCCTCATGGCTCAGTGCCACAGCAGCTGGGAGCTGGCATGGGAAGCAGGAGCTGCATGTTGGCTGCTCCTGGAAAAGTTCGACCTGGCAGATGGCATCACTTTGTGCCTCTGCCTTGGATTTCAGAGGAAGTTTTCTTCCAGTTTTTCCTAGACAGCTCCAGCCTTCTGCTTTCAATTTCGCAGAGGACTGGAGGGTATTTGTTTATCTTTTCTTGCTTCTTTTCAATATATTTATTTATTATATACATGGACCAAACCCCAAGAGTTTGTCAGAGAGGTCCAGCCTTGACAAAACAGCCTTGCCCAGACTGTTCAGAGTACAAGCATATCAGCACCTCTACCTGCTTCTGCTTAAGGAAACATTCAGCCAGTTGATCAAATGCCATCTTGATTACAAGCTTTGCAAAGAGCACAAATGAGCCAGGAAAAATCAGAAATAAGGAGCTGAGCAGCTCCTTCACAAGAGGAGGGAAAACAAGAATGAAACCAGTGCCTGGATTCAGCACAGGATGGGCAGGGAAAAACTGAGGATGCTTTAGAGAAGGGGCAGCCTCAAAGGAGGAAGGTTTGTGCAGGACAGAGCCACTTCTGTCTGATTAATCACATAATTACAGCAACTGATGCAAATCTGGTAATTAATGAGGTAAACTCTCTTTCAGCTATTTATCTGCAGCTTCAGTGACCACCCAGAAATCCCATCTTCCAATTTAATTCCACAGACATGACTTCACCAGACCTTGAGCATCCCCACTCTGCTCAGCCAAGAATGTTTCTGCAGAGTTTGATATTTCCCTGAAATCCTACTTGTCCTCATGAAGAAACTCAGCCCCTAATGAATTTAGAGGAGCCTCAACTAACAGCTGCCTTTCCTGGGGAAGGAGGTGGGGGTTTCCCAGGGAATGGGTCTGTGGTGCTCTGTTGCCACATCCTCCTTTTCCTCAGTCAATCCCAACACCTCTGGAAAATGGAAAGAGCAGATTCGGTCTGGAAAGCTCTGCTGGAATAGGGATGGAGGCAAGCGCCACAGCTCAGGCTTTCTGTAGGAGTGAAGTTTCCAGGAGCCTTCCACTGCCAGGGAAGATGGACACATCCAGAGGGTGATCCCAGCCCGAGGATGGCATGGAGAGACCTAGGCAGCACATTCCCAGTGCTGCTGCTGCCTCCCTGCTCACTCTGATCCCTTTGCTTTCCTTCCCATCTCCTCCCTCCTGCTTCTCTGTCACCTTTCAGTGCCAGAAGGTGCAAATGGGCTTTAGTGCCCATTTCAGGCCTCTCTCCCCCCCCAGACCTTCCACTGCTCAGCCCAATTAACCATCTTAATAAACTCAAAAATATTTCATTCCCAGAGCCAGCACAGGGTACAAATTCATCAGGTGTGAGAGCAGGAAATAACAAGGTGCCCCCATTGTAGAGATTTTTTTCCAAATTGTACTGATTGAGTTGTTTTGTAGACCCAAAGCAGATGGGAGGAGGGAAACCACCGTGGGCATTTGAATCCTTTTGCTCCATGGGAAGTTTTCAGGCAGCTCCAAACAATTGGGGCTGAGAAAGTGCAGCTGATGTTGTGTTTGTACACGGGATTGGCAGCGCCGTGAGGGCTGGGAGCTGGAGCCCATTGTTCCGGAGCCTGGGTTCCCCACAGGGCACAGCTGAGGATACCCTGGCCAAAGTTCCTGCAAGGATTTTCCCAAGGCGTGCTTTGTATGCTGCTGGAAAAACAGAAAAATCATAAATATATTAATAAAGATATCAATAATCCTCTTTTTAGGCTGATCAGAGTAAAATTCAAAGAAATATGATCAAAATGTTTAGAATTCAACACATCCCCAAGTGCCTTCTGATGTCTTTTTTCCAAGTTTCTTACTCATTCCATTTTTTCCAGAGAAATTACTTTTTTCCAGAGAAATTACTTTCCAGAGAAATTACTTTTTCCCAGAAGGATTACTTTCCCTCTGTAAAGGTAAAGGAAGTTTAAAAATTAAAGGGAATTCTATTGACAACAGTTTGATTGGCTTTGGACTCGAGCTGCTGTAGGAAAATGTTGGATCTGCTGATTTCTCCCTGTTCTTATCTGACCACGCTCCAAAAAATGCCTCCATTCTCTTAAACCACAAATTAAATGCCTCTGTCACTGCAAATAACACTGAAGATGCTCAGAGAGCCCAAAATCTCTCTCAGCCTGATACTTCTTCATGTTCTTTAGGTTCCCTCGATGAGAATATCACAAAAATTCCACGCACAGGTCCCTCAGTGGTGTTACCACCAGCTCCATTCAGACCCAGGGATTAACAATTGCAACAGAATCAAATTCTCAGCTAGAAGGCAAACTGGGTGATGGGAAGAATACAGAGAAAGGGGGAGAAAGTGTAAAATAGTGCAGGAAGTTGTTATCTCCGGGCAGAAAAAGTAAATATTTTTTTACCCGAGAAGGATATAAAATTGAGATATCTTCTGAGCAGACTCCCTGCTTGTGAGAGAGTGAAATGTTTTATCCTTCAAGAGAAACGAATAAAATAAGAACAAGAAATAAAAGCTTTATCAGTGCATTGCTCCAGCCTGACCTGGAATTTATATGGATATAAACTATGGCAGGGGGTGGAATGGGATGGGCTTTAAGATCCCTTCCAGCCCAGACCATTCCATGATCCTGTGATTCCATGAAATTTTCATATAACCCTGCATTTACCCTGACTGACCTTCATTGCTGGCCTGAAGACTCTTGGATGTCCAGGAGCCATTTCTCAAGATTCCAAGAACAGTAAAAAAATCCTAAATTTGCTGCCTAAAGCCTTTCTCCAATGGTGAGAAAAATAGGATGGGAAATTCCCACCCAAAATTTGAATCCTGACAAATCACTGGAGAAGCCACTGAATTGAGGGATGGATTGCTGATTTCTCCCAAGATAAAAGCAGAATTTGGCCCAAGTGTAAAAATCTTTCTGAGAGGGGGGGAAGGCTGAGCACTAATGGGTTTCAAGCTCAAGAAGAGCCAGACTGCAGCAGTGGCTCCACCCAACCACGAGTAATTAAATATTTTTTAATTTTTTCTGAGAAATGAGAGACTTGATGCAGAGATCACATCCTGCTCATAATCAGAGTAAAGCAGCTTTTCCTTTGCCCATCCAACCTCCTCTGCACTGCTTGGATTCTAAGGCAAGCCCAGATATTCTGAGGAGCAGGAGGGATTTCAAAAACCTGCAGAAAAACCAGAAAGCTGCTCCTAGACATGCACAGGGCATTTTGTGCTAATCACGGAGCAAACTCCTCTGCAAAATATTTTTCATGGGACTGAACATCAGCCAACTGCAAAAACATTTTCTTAACTTGTGGGTAAACAGTCTCCAGCACTGGCCTCTGCCTCCCAGCATTAAGGTAATTTCACACTTGAAAATTTCACAAATAAAACGTCCAGAGCCGCTTGCAGGAAAATTGCGGTGAATTAAAATAAGCAGCAATTCAGTTTTGTCTAAGCTGCTCTGGTCTTTGTTTCAATTTCTTTGCCTGATTTGAGCTGAGCTTCTGAATTAGGAACAGGGAATCTGGGATTTTTTTTTATTTTTTTTTTGATGTGCACTTCTAGGGGAGAGTGTTATTCAGAGAGCAGCAGGCAGGGAAAGAGGCACGCTGAGGTCAAGGCAGAAAGAAAAAGCCAAGCAGGAACTAAACCGGGGTAGAGTGTGCCCAGCAAACACCAGATGAATCCTTCCTGCATCCATCCTCTGCCTCATTTGGTGCTGGGGTTTGAGGCACAGGGCCAGGGACCTCGGAGGAAATGAGATTCTGAATGGCCATGCTCAGTACCAGAGGTAATTAGGGAGATTTCCAGCCCCACACGGCTGAGGTTTTGGTCCAGGGCAAGTTCACAGGGTCTTTTTGTACAGCTCATTTACAGGTACCCAAGCAGGCACAAAGGAATGAGGCCAAAACTCTGCCTGGGACAGCAAGGACGTCCCTCAGCCAGGATCCCAGCACAGGCCAGGGGCTGATCCCCCTGCTCTGGCTCAACGCTTCCCTCCCCACAAAGCTGAGCTCAGCTCACCCTCCTGCATCGCCCCAGCAGAGCCCAAAGTCCTTCCTGAGCTTCACTGAGGCCCTGGAAGCCCAGTCTCAGCATCACCACGTTTTGGGGCTGTTGGAATGTGACCTTTTCTTCCTGATCCCTCCTGGAGAGAAGGAACATCTCCAGGCAGGTCTGTTGCCCACATTCCAGCTCATTTTTCACCCCACTCTTGACATTCAGATTGGACACCTCAAGGCCCAGAACGTTTAATTGTAGCTCGTGCCATCATTTACCTTGTCCACTAAGCCTTTGATTACATTAGACAAGCAAGAAAATTTCATCTATGCTCTCCAGCTATTTCTTAGGCTGAAAATAAAACTGGAATTGGCCAGAAAGAGATGATATTTTTCTTCAAGACAGCTGAAGGAAGCATGAAAATTGCTGTCCAGGATATCCGGGACTTGGCTGGTTCTTTCTCTTCCCTGAGTTTTCTCACCAAATGATTTTTGTTTATTTTATTATAAAGTCTGTTCCTCTTTGACAGGTGTCCCATAGGCAGAAAATGTGTCTTGGCTAAGGACAGGGAGGGAATTAGTCCTGGGTTTCTTCTCAGGAGTAATGGAAGTTTCTCTGCTGAAGGTGCATGGCAGAAATATTCCTGTGTTTAACTCAATGTGATGCATTCAGGCACAGGACTTCAGGAGGGATAAAATTATGGAGAATTGAAAGGCTCCAATAGAAATGCAAGTGAACTCGCAGTGGCAGGTGAAATGAGAATTTTAGAACTGTGAATTGAGTATTGAATATCGGAACAGAAGATTGAACTTTACAGAGGTTTGGCGATTTTGGAAAGGAGTTTTGTAAAATTTAAAGTCTAAATTAAAAAAAACAAAGGAACAAAACACAATAAAAAGACAAGTGGGCAGTTAGCCAGGATTCACTCAGCTTTTAAAACACTCAGTTATCAGCAAGCACATCAATTTAGTACAAAGTTCAGTATTCTGCAAGCTTCTCTAGCAGGAAAAGTTGGATGAAATCTGCTCTAGCACTAAAACTGGTCACCAGGAGCCACCCTGCTCCCTCCCACCTCTGCCAAACCCTGGGGTCACTCACTGCCCTGCCCTGTTGGGTCACCAGAGCTGGAAAATCCCAATCCACTGGATATTTTTTAAAAAGGCACCATCCAGGAACAAGAAGATTCACTGCAAAACCCACTGTAGCTTTTAGTTCAACTCCTGAACCCCAGCAGTGACAGAGGGAGTGAGGATACAGCTCCTTTTCACTTATCCGTAGGAACAACTCACCCAACTGCCTAATTAATTGATTAATTGACTCCCTAATTAATTGAATCAGCAGAAAAATGAGCCCTACAAAACTCACACAGCAGTTTCTGGCTCAGCCAGGTCAGACGAGTCCCAGGGCCAGCGGAAGGGAAGGGATGGAAATAACGTGGCAAGAGGAGGGAAAAGGCAGGATTGCAGTGATGGAGATTAATCCACACTGTTGTATCCACAATATTTTGACATGAGGTTACCAAATAATTCCTGATTTTGCTCTCTATTGCTGCAACTCATCCCAAGGTTATGGAGAAACTCAAATGCTTCCCTGAAGGCTGAGCCTCTGCAGGACTTAAGGGAGGGAAAAATCCAATGAGCAGGAGTTCAGGGGTTTATTTTCCACAGATGAAGCTCAAGGAAGAAACAGCAAAGGAACGAATCAGTGAGGGCTGGGAAAGGATCTCAGATTAATAATATGAGTCGGGGGGGACAGAGAGTAGCTGAACACATCACCAAAATGAGCATCACCCCCAAACCTCCACGTAACAAAGCGCTGAGAGTCAGATTTAACTTTAACCACGTGTCCTGCTCAGGCAGTGGCTTAATCACTCTAACGACCACAAATAACCCCCAGCATTTAAACCCTCTGTTAGACATGAGCACCCTACACCAAAAACTGCAGCAGAACAGATCCCTTTGCACCACAGGCAGGGGTCAGTCAGTGTTTCCAAAAAATTTCATAGCAGACAATTTGTGCTTTGAGTAGAGGTACCAGGATGCTCCATGGTAAATATTTTTGTATCTTTTCTTTCATCTTCACAGTCAAACGGCCCATTTGGAAATCTTGTTTTATAAAAAAAAAGCAGAGGATGAGCCCTCTTAAGCAGATTTTGCGAATAATGGGCAGGTTTATTGGTTTGGGAGATGAGAAAGAAAATGGAATTTTACCTCACACAAAGCCTTTTGTGGGTTCCCAGAACTACAGGATTGATTAGGAAGGCTCTTCATGACCAATAGGTGGATGGGCTTTGTTTTTCCTGGAAGTTTTCCTCACAGGGTTAAATTTGGAGGACCTGTGCCCAATTTCCATGAAGATCTGCCCCTTGGGACCCATCTGACCACGCCATGGTCACTTTGGGGCCTTAAGAAATCAGAGGGGAAACTTTAATGGGGGAGGAGGATTCTAACCGTGGGTGAAACGAGTGAACCAGAGCTCGGGCTGAGATTTGAAGTGTTTTTAGGTCATTTCAGGGAGAGCTTCCGGGCTCTCCAACGTGTTGATCCATCCCCTTGGCCTGGCCAACCTCCGAACGTGGCTGCGCCCTTCCTCCCCTCAGCAAGTGGAGAAGAGAGGAGGAGTTAGAAAGTTGACATGGCAAATCTCCAACCCTCTCCAAAGATATTTTATTAAATCCAGCAATTAATATCACGGAGCAGTGCCTGCTTCAGCAAAGCCAATCCAATATGTGGGGAAGAAGGGAGAGCGGGAGTGATTTAGAAACTCCTATTTCTTGGACAGGGGCACACTTAAAAAGGCTGATCTCATAAATCTGTGGTTTCTGCACGTTTTTAGGTTGTGTATCTGAGCACTCCCACAGCAGATAGTGGGACGTGTAACATTCCCAAGTCCATGAACCCCAGTCACATGATGGTAATTACTGGAGACCTTGAAACACAAAGACCAATAAATTCAGCATGAAGAGAGCAGCTCCTGTTCGCTTACTCACAGCACAGAATTTGGCCAGAATTTGCATGGGAAGGTCTTATCCCTTCAAGAATCTTGATTTCTCAACATGTTGTTGATCCTTTGGATACCTCTGACCATATGTTAGACGAAGAATATTCCACTCAAATGTCCTTAAAGGGTCCAAAAATTCCAACCCAGCGGGTGCTGGCTCCTGATTCCTTGGGCCTCTTCAGAAATTCAGCATCAGGAGCTTCTGAGAGGGGGGAATTATAACAAAGTATAAGTGAAGTTTTCCTTTCCAAGTACAGAGATTCTTTAGAGCACAGAGTTGAGTATCTTGGACTGACAGGATAAATATGGGATCACTTCATCCCTGGGAAGTCGGATCACTTGTACCCTGGTGAGGGAAACCACTGGAATGGGGAAGCAGGTAAAAAACGGGGTAGGAAAAGAAGAATTCACTCCCCACTGCAGCGGATGAGAGGCACCCACAGTTCAGCATCTCCCCAGACCCAGCTCCTACAGCTCAATTCTGCTCATTGTACAAAAACTCCCGTTTCCAGAGCCACCAGCAGAGATTGTTAGAAGGAAAACCAGAAATATCCATCTCTTTGCTGCTCCATGGGCCTGCGAGCTGAGTCTTGGTGTGGTCTGTGCGCTGGCGCCCTGACTCACGGCCTGAGCAAGCACAGCCTGCCCCAATGCTGGACTCTGCTGCCACGGCTGAGCTGCCAGCTCTTTGAAGGAGATTGAAGGTCCCCAGCTCAGCCAGGACAAATTGGCACCTCTCCACCTCCTCGGAGATTTGCATATGTATTTTTCAAATGAAGCAGTCATTAAAACGCCGCTTCGCTGGGATAATTGCAATTATCCCATTCTTTCGGTGGCCCACTGTAAACAGAGAGTTCACTGTCTTGTCTTTTGCTCGAGCAGGAGAGTCATCCCCATCCCAGCACTTCCTCTTTGGCAGCAGGCGATTCCATCTGAATCACCACCCGACTCTTGCTTCATCCTCAGGCTCTGATGGTCTGATAACATTTACTCAGAACTCGAAGCAATTAAAACCAAGATGACACATTAAAACAATCCCAATTTAGAGTCCATCTTTAAATGATTATTTGGAGCTGATTGGGAAATGGAATTTCTGCTCTGCAGGGAAGTCAAACGTTTCAAAATTCCCTTTCATCACAGCCTGGAATGCAACCTGAATTTGGCTTAAATCCCATCTTAGCTGGACTTTCGGCACCTGGGACTTGCAAACTGCTTAATGTCAGCCGTCACTTCATCCCAGAGAAAAGTGCAGATGTTTCCACATGGGGCGACAGAGTGGCCTCCATTAAAATGTACTCAGCACTGTCCCATTAATTAGCCTCAGGACAGGCACAGTTCCTGCTTTTTCCCCAAAGCCTCCACGTGGGCACGGCTGTGCCCAGACACACCCAACACATGAGGGACAGACAAATCCAGAGTCACGAGGGCAAAATAGAAGAACTTTCACCCAGCAGAGCCAGAGTTCATAAAGGGGGAGTTGTGACCCTTCTGAACTGGACGGAGATGAAATTTCCACTTTTTCATGGGAGAATCCCCCTAAGGACAAATAGGGAATGTCACAAGAGGATTTCTGCCATCCTCTCTTTTTACATATAAGGGGGAAAGCAGCAGTCAGTGTGTGCAAGGAGTTGTCACTGCCCATCAGAGAGATGGAGATGGAGATGGAGATGGAAATTCTCCCCAACTGAGGAGCATCATGATCTCCCTTCTCACTGCTCACACACTGCAGGCCCTGAATTCCCTTCTGTAGTGATGGATCCACCCAATATAACCAGATCCAAACTTATGGAACAAACCACTGGGAAGGCTTCACATTGGAGCAAGACCATGATGCCACAAAGGCCCACTTCCTATCAGAATGGAACAAAGGTTTTTATTGGAAGTGGCTAAGTTTGGTAAGAATTTTGAACAGGTACTTCTGGACAAAACTGTCAGACCAAGTTCACTGTCATTTTTGGTTACCTGTCTCCGGGGTGAAGGAGAATGGGTGGATGAAGTCCAAACACTACTCCATCCAAGGAGGAAAATCTCTCCCAGCTCCCAAGTTTATTTGGGTGGTTTCCTCGCTGCTCTCTGGCCGTGGATCTGAGCAAGAGCTGCCCCTTCAGTCCCCTTCCCTGGCTCCTGGAGCTGGTGGGGCTGCAGTGCTGCAGCAGCCCATGGTCCTACCCCTGGTGTGGAGGATGGAAAGCCTGAAACCCCTCCCTGTGCTGCACAATCCATCTGCTGCAGCCCTTGGACATGCCTGAAATTTTTGTCCAAGCCAGGCCCGCGATCGTGGCAATTAAAGGCACCATTCTTCACCCCTGGGTTGTAAAGGGCTCTCCTTTCACAACTGCCTGAGTGATGGGTCATTACTCAGCTGCCTTCACAGAAAAACTATTTTCAGTGAGTTCCTTGCAAATCAAATGACTTTCTGGTTTATTGAAATTGCACTGGCTTGAGTGGCCTTGTCATCGCCGAGTCCCTTTGACTCCCACAGCAAAACAGCCCCAAGGAAATCTGCCATAGCTGAGCAGGTGGGGAAAGAGGGAGCAATGGCCTTTGCAGGATGAAAACACATTTCTGACTCTGAAGAGCTCCCAAGGAAGAAAATCAGAATATGGGCTCTGATTCAGCAAAGCAATTAAGTATATGCTTTAAGTCAAAGCCTTGCTTAATTCCTTTGACTCCAATGGGATTTAAGCAAAGACTTTAGACTGAGCTGAATTCAGGTCTAAAAACTCCTCTGACATTTTTTTCCTTCTGGGTTACAGTGAAAGAAAGTGGTTGCAGTGCATGCCTCGAGAAGCAGAGGGGTGATGAACTGCCATGCACATCCAGTCTAATGTAAAGCTTTAAAAATCACTTGGCAGGAGCCGAGTCGTAAATTAAGTTGCTCAACTGGTCGTGCTTTGCAACCAAAGCCATTGTCTTCCAAGGGCTTCAGCTTTACAACTTCCCAACTGGCCCCAACTCTGCTGTGGCCGATCAGGAGAAACTTTACACTTGATAAGTCCTCTAATATGCCAGGGAGAGTCCCTCCCTCCCCTCCTGTTCCCCTCCTACCTCTTTAATGAGCATCCCCATTAGCTTTGGAGTACAAAGGGAGTTCACTCTGTGAGCCTTTGTGTTCTTTGCATGTTAGGAGGGCTAAGGAGCAGTTCAAAAAGCAATCTGCCCAGAAACCACAGTTTATGAGTCCCAGAAGTTTCATTTGCTCAGGTCAGACTGAAAGCTTGGCCGAAGATACAGTAGAAATTTTTCTCTGTCAGGCAACAGAAAGCAGTACAAAGAACCCAGCTGTTAGGTCTCATAGCCCAGGCCTCTAATTAAAACAGTGGAAAATTAGATAACTTCACAAATTCATCACTGCCACCACTGGCTGTCAAAAAAAAAAAAGCTCGGGGGTTACCACCCACCTTTTGTTTATGTTGCTAACCAGTGTCTCCATCTTGTGTGTGTGTGTGTGTGTGTGTGTGTGTGTGCACAGAACTGAGTTTTCCTCCCTTCCCCCTGCTCTCAGCCACTTTTTGCACCTCATTCAAAAAAACTTCAGATGAGACAGAAAAGGGGCTGTAAACCAGGTTTGCAGACGTGCCTTCCCACACAGATTTTAAAAGGGTTTTTTCTCCTATGAGGGAAAATAAAAAAGGCTCAATTTTATTGTTCTCAGAAGAGGAGGAAGGGCAATCTTCCCAAAGGTGCAAGACACAGTCGGTGTGGTGCTTCTGAATGTCTGGCCTGAGGTCAACAAATGTCACTTGCAGCTCGTGATCAACTCTGTATTAAAAAAAACAACCCAAGCACACAATGCTTGCATCCCTAAAATAAAGGAGGAAAGACATTGTAGAACCCACACTCCAACAAGAGCCAAAAAAGAAAGCTCCTATTCTTTGAAAAGTTAAATTCACGTTTGTATTACAGTGGGTAAGTTCAATAGCCCTCAAAACTAAGAGGGATTAAAAGTGTCTCTTGCATTAAGCCTTGCTTTTAGGAAAAGAAATGTTTTCCTTCAAAGAACAAAGGGGAGAGATTCACACCTTAACAAGCCACACCAAGTGTGAACCAGCTTCTCCTGCAGAAGTCCTGGCACAGGGGACCAGGAGGGGACGGACCATGGCACCACACAGGGCAAGAAGCAGATTAAAGATACAAACATTTCATAAATACTGAAGTGGAAAACAAGTTTAGGGTTGGGCCTGGGAATTGTTCTCAGCTTAACTTTCATTTGAGACTCTGGGGCAGAGGAGAAACAGGGCAGATGCTCCAATCCGCAGGGTGACACCCAAATGAGGCTGCCAACTCCACAGTTTGGTGTTTTTTAATTATAAACACTGTGGGTTTTAATAAAAAC
Organism: Tichodroma muraria; assembly: GCA_013390105.1. NCBI lineage: Eukaryota > Metazoa > Chordata > Aves > Passeriformes > Sittidae > Tichodroma > Tichodroma muraria. Next base: position 598,320 of record WAAG01078272.1, read on the forward strand.
CCTGTGTGGTTTTTTTTTTAATTATAAGCACCTGAATATTCCATTCTCAACTGAATACCTGAATTTGTGGGCAGAGCCCAAGCAGCCAAGGCTGGCGAGGGCAGCAGGTTCCATGTCTCCCATCCCAAGTGTCAGGGCTGGGGACCTGCAGCCTGTGCTGCTCCACTGCTTTCTCTGCTCTGCTCTCCTGCAGCGTTTGGGAAATGAGGAAAAGGAACATTGTTTTGGCAGAAAGAGTAGGATTGCCAGAGCATGGATAAGAATAGAGCTAATAAAGACACTCTCCAAGATGAAGAGAAAGATGAGACAAAGATCTACGTCAAGACCGTGGCTACATCGACCCATTAATTAATTTCCAGTCACAGAACAGGAATAACTTCCATTCCAGAGCAGGAATTTGCTCCCCTAGTGAAATAAAACATATTTTCTAGAAGCCATTTGCTTAAAGGCTGCACGGGAAACACATGTGGTCACTTCAACCGGACACATTTTGCCTTAAACCAAGGCGAGCTGGGGGCATCCAGAGCCCCCAGCAGCTCCAAAGCGGCTCCATCAAAGATCTGTGGGATCAAACACCACGTCTGCTCCTCGGGTGGCCCTGGAGGATGGAGCTGAGGGTGAGCACGTGCCCACACAGCCCCGGCTGGAGTCACTGCCGGGATCAGGGGCGCCCAGCGAGCCAAGCCGCCCCCAGCCCGCGGGGCTTTCGCGGTGATTTGTGTCTTTCTATAATTGGCACAGTCCTGCTCAGAACAAAAAAGCACCACCACCAACCCCTTCCCAGTTCTCACCAACAAAAGGTAAAGACATTGGGAAGGACGGCATTCTCTTGTCACATGTTACCTTCTAAATCTTGAGTCTTCCTTTGTACTCTGACAGTAATTTCACATATAGACATGGCTGCCAAGTGAGGTTTGTTTGATGTTCTTTCCTGCCTTTGTAATGGAGTTTCCTTTTAAGCAGGAGGAGGCGGAGGGAGAGGGGATGACAGGGGCTTATAAATATGGAAAAGACACTTTTTGGCATAAAATTCACGTCGCATTTAAAATATCTCCACGACTCTTTTCTTTTTGCCGCCCGTGAAGCCGGCCACCTTTGGGATTGCCCACTTGGAAAATCTACTGTTAAAAAAAGAAGCACAGAAGGGAAAATCATCATGGCTGGAAAATATTCAAGACTTTGGGAAGCAAAAAAATAGCCAAAAAAAAATCTGCTGTGAATCCTGGAGTGATGTCAGTGTTACCTCCTCTCCTCTGAAAGGCCACATTGCCACTGGGGCACCTGTGACAGGTAAAGTCAAGGGAGCAATGAGTGAGTTGGCACTCTCTGGAGGGACCAGATCTTGGAAAACTTATGAATTCCGTAGGAGAAAGGCCATAATACCCATCCTAGGTCTTAGTAATAAAGTTTGGGATGGTGTCTCCACATTCTCCACAGATAAGGCAAAGCTGATGAGGATCCAGCCTGCTGGGACTGCGACTCACCCATCAGAGATATTAAACTACACCTCAGAGTAAGCGATCCCAAAAATCCAAGAGGATTGGGTGTAACCTTGGGCATTCCCAAGGTTACATAGGAAGGTCATGAGGGAAGGAAGCAGTTGTCACCCCAAAATCAGGTGCCTGATCCTCAAAGTCACTGTGCTGATGTTCCCAGAGGACCAGACCTGGGATCCTTCCACATCCAGGGCATAAAAGTGACTGCTCTGAAACAACACATGATGAAAAGGACAGGCTGGAATTGTGCTATTGGAAATTGTGTTATCCCAGGAAAAACCTGAACGGAGGATGAGGTGTCCCAGAAATCCACCAGCCAAACGCAGATGGTTGCTATCCATGGGTGGCTGGTGAACTCAAGGCTCAGTTCCACTCATATTCTGCATCTTCATTCCCTGAAACTTGCTCAGAGCTCCTCAGGAAGGACCCACACGTCTCCCTGCTTTTTAGCAAATAACGGATGTGCCTTTCATTTATCTCCAGGACTCTTTCCTTCAGATTGCTCTTGACACTCCACACTTTGCCTGACACATGAAACCCCCCTCCTCTGATAAATTTATGTGCCTTATAAACAAAAGCTACAAAATGTAGCCAATGGCCCCACAGCCCTGCCAATTCGAGCATATGGAAGAACAAGGAGAAGTCGAGGGATCTTTTTTTTTGTAGGAACACCAGAGTTTGAAGCAGAAAGCCCCATTAGTCCAGCTAATGAGGGATTGTTCCCCGTGGTATATTCCCCTCAGCTCTAAATGACTCAAATGATAGCCCTTCCAACACTTCCCTGGGGAAACTATTCCACAGCCTCATAGATCACACTGTCAGGAGCTTTTGGCCAGATGGATTTCAAAGGCTACGAAATGTGCTCGAGTGTTTGGCTTGGAAACCCTTGAAACAGTTTTGGACTCTCATATTTGTGATACCACAGGCATGAGTTCAGCTGTTGGACCTCAGCACCCAAGTCCTGCACACTTCTGTCCCCTGCACACGTTCCCACGTGCGTGGGATTGGGCTCACCCCGCTCCCTGTCCAGGGAAAGCTGCTGCAGGAAGGAGAGCACTGAGTGTTTGTTGCTCTGTGGGCAACTGCAACCTAAATTGTCTTGAAGGCTTGAAAGACTTGGCCTGACGTTATTCCGGGGGAATTATTCCGGGGAAAAAAAATAATAAATCTGGGTGTTTGATGTCATGGGGTTGCCAAGAAATGTCCGTAAAGCTAGCAGAGACATTCTGTTGGAGTTTCCCTGTTGAACTGGGGCCCAGGAGCAGCAGATCCTGGTTTTCTGCAGGTGGCTTTCTCTGAGCCTGGCTTCAGAACATGGAAATCCCATCTGACTGTGCAGCAGGTAGGATCTGAGCTTGCTCCTTTCCAGATCCAATTCTCTTCCAGTCCCCATCACCATTTTGGCACTGGACCCTGTGGATAAACAGAACTAAAGAGGAAGAATTTGTCAACTTCCCACTGGAAGGACCAGAATGGTTCTGCAGAGCCCATACCTCGAGGAATTCATGTGGGTGAATCAATGGTCCCACACAGCTGAAAAACTGAATTTAAAACCAAAGACAGACGAGAGTCTTGCTGCACCTGGAAGGCTGCACCTCCTGCTCTTCCGACAGCACAGGTTGAAAGCTTCATCCACAGATCCACTCTGGCATGAGGCGTTGCTCGGGAATAATTCACAGCGTCCTGTAGGATTAATTCAGTCTCTTCCAGGCAGGAATCTGGGATTGGGTGTTCACAATGTTCACACGCAGCTCAGCAGCTCGTGGCTTTCTTCTTTCTCTAAGCTGACCTTAATTTACCTCCTTCAGCCCCAGCATTCTCCCTTTAGAAGTTGTAAATCTGATATCCCAGTTTTCTTAGAAATGGGGGTCTTGGCAAAGCTTTGAGGTGTTTGAGAGAGGGCAGGACAAGCCCTTTTTGTCATCATCTGCATTAGTACAATGCTTGTAGTTATCTGCCAGGACCCTGATGCTGTGCAAACAACACAGAAATGGGACCTGCTTCACTCTGAACTGTTTAATCCACTTGGGCTACGACTTCAAATGTTCTGATTTTAGACCTAAAAATAACCCAGAATAGAATGTACTCTTCTCCTGTTACCATCCCTACCACCAAGGGGAGAAATAAGGAGAAGTCCAACCACTTTTGAGGATGAAATGTGATAACAGGTCCAGCGAGGGAAATAAAAGCCATATAAACTGGTCTAAATGCATGCAAAATGCACTCACTTTCTTGGCAGGATGAATTTTTATGCAACTAAAGCAGGGAAATTACATAAGGAATTCCTCCCCGTGCACTTTACTGGGAAGTAAAGATGTCACTGGAATTCCTGTGCGATTAAAGTAGAAATGTTTATGGGAGAAACCGGTCTGAAGAAAAAAACCCATGGGTGCTTCTTTCCCAACTCTTTATAGGGATTGAAATCCCTGTGCTGATGTGAGTAAAGTTTTTGCAAACGGTCCAGGTTTATCTGAAGGCTCCCATTTCCATTGTCAGAGACAATGAGGACAGGACAAGGATTTAAGCCCCGCAGGTCTTTGACACATTTCAGATCTCTGGAAAGGGAAAACTGGGGATAAGCCATTCCTCTGGCTGCAGGCAGGCATTGATGATCCAACAAAAACACCTCTGGGAATCAGGGCTGCTCTTTGATATGGCACACACGGGTTCCTTGGCGGGTTCAGGTAACACGACACCAGGTAGATGTGAAAATGAGAAGCTTTGATGGATCGCACCTCTCCCAAAATCCATGGAAGAGGCTCCGGGAAGCAAAGCTGACAGGGATTACTGCAGATAGAGCTGCATTCCTTCAGCACATTAAGCTGCTTTATGCCATGCCACGACTTGATATGATAATGTAACACAATAGGGCAGGATACCACAGAGCCAGGCCGGGAAAGAGAGGGAAAGAAGGAGAGGAAGGGTTTGTTTGGGGAAGGATTATCTGTTTCCGATGAGGGCATTCCCTCCAAGGGCTGGGTGGGTGTTCAGCTGGGGAAGGGTCTGCTAAAGGACAAGCTTTGGGTGTCCTCTGGGCTTCTCAACACGAACAACTTGGAATCAGAAGAATTAAGCTCAAGTGCGGGCCGAAATTTTAATCTTTCCGTACATCCAACCCAAACATTGTTCTGCTTTCTTAAGGGATTAGTAATTATTATGACGAATAACATTGCTTCATCCCCAGTTACTCCGCAGTTTCTTGTGAGCTGCTCCCTCAGACCTCACACTGCTCTGAGCTGCTGGGGCAGCCACCACTTGTGACGAGAGTTTGGAGAGTCATGGGTTGGGCAGTCAAGAAATAAAATACTTCATTTGGCACTGCCTCTTTTTCCTTAATTCTGTTTCTACTCCTCTACTCTTATTTAACTCATCTATTTCTAGTTTAACATTATCCAAGCCGGAAGCTTGGCAAAGATGCTTTCAGTTCCCTGCAATACCTTGGTTATTGCAGTCAAACCACCTCTCAAATTTCAGTCTACAGAGCAAAATACTCAGTTTCCTATTAAAAAAATAATCCATTTTCAGTAAAGGCTTTCCCAAAATCCACTTATCTTTCCTTACAATGCCTTTCTGGACCTCACTCTCTTGCAGAAGGCACAGATTGATGGCTAAACACTATAGGAGGAGGAGGAGGAGTTTCTTTTGAGAGATATATCCTACAAAAATACCTAATAATCCTCTGGAAAGGCCACAATGGAACAGACTCTGCCCATGGCAAGTGTGCTCACTAAAACATGAGCAGTCATTTAAGTGCTTTGCTGAATCAAGACCTAAATTCCTGGCTTTATTCAGCTTGGTAACAGTGACAGAATGAAGATAGGGGGATTATTTTATAAAGGGTTCTTTTGGTTGTGTTTCAGCAGCTCTCACTGAGAGTTCAGCAACAATCCCAGCCCTGCTAAACTTTTTCAGTGAGGAGAAGGGACCAAACACTGAAAATTAATTCATAATATTTGGCAACACCCCTTAAGAAGAGATTTTAAATCCATCCTCAAGGGTTGCCATCAAACCCCACTCTGAGCTGGGGTTTAGGGCCCTGAGCTCCGGGGGAGGCTGTGCCTGTCACCTGGGCAAGACTGTGCTGCAGGCTGTGCTGCTGTGAGCCAGGTTTTCCTTGGAAAAACCAACTCTGGGCATCTCCTGATGCTGTAGCTCATGTCAGCATGTCCAGGATGGACATAAATCAGGAGAGCTCTGTGCAGAAACACAAATGAGCTGCAAATCCCTTCCAAGGAGCAGGGGAGACCCTTGCATGAGCTCACATTCCAGCTCTGCTGGAGCCACAGGGTTTAAACCGTCTCGGAAGGGACAACATGAGCTGCATTCCCAAGGAAGCTCAGGAGAAGTTTGTCAGCTGGAAATTCTGTCTCATTCACACCCAAAAATTCAAGAGAGTAAAGTACTAAGGGGATAAAAGGTGATAAACAATATAAAAGCAACATGCATTAATCTAACACGTCGTTCCCAAAGAAGAATAAAACCCATAAAGCTGATGAGTTTTACAGGAAAGTCATGCACAAGCTCCTGAGAAAATCTTTCAGGTGGGTGTGAAGACATGAGGACACAGAGAAATCTGCTTTGGTGCCTGGCAATGGGATCTTAGGGAGGTCTTGATCAACCTGCACATTCCACCTTCCACTCCACGGTACGAAGAGCTGGGAGTGATTTAAATTAAATCTTCGATTCTGTCTTCAACTTGGCCCACAATTCTGAGAGCGTGAGGCCAAGCAATGGACTTTGGTTGGGATTGAAGGTTTTTCACTGTGGTTTCAGGTGTCAGTGCAGGTCCTGGGACACGGGTCCAGCAGGGATGGAGGCACTGGTACAAGTTTTCAAGGAGAACAACACCTACACTTCTGCCAGGTCATTTTAGAACAAAGCCTGAGATGCAGCCTAACCTGAGCAGGATTCCTTGCCCTCAGTTCTTGGGATCAATCAAAATTTGGTGCTTATGCCCACTACTGGATGAGGATGAAGGGATCCACAATATCCTCCAGCTGTTCTTAACTTTTAACATTCAAAATTCCCCATTTCAATCTTGAGCCTAGTCCTTGCTGTTCCAAGGAGTTTTGTCCATGGAAAGGCTGTCATGACATAAACCAACATCTCCTCCTGTGTCTACAGCCCCAGCAAAGGCCAGCACCGACCTCATCAGGGTGGGGATGGGGGAAGGGGAGAAGGGAAAAAAGGAATCAGTTGGATTCTTGGTCTCAAGCCTGAGTGCACTCACAGAAAGGGATTTGTTCATCATAAAAATTGAATTCACACCATCTCCCTGCTCCGAGAAGACAGATGACATCAGCCCCTTGGCAGGAGGAGCTTTAGAGAAGATTCTAATCCATGTTCTGACAGGAATATTCACTGGAGCTCACTCTCTGTCCAAGGTTGGATCAGGGCTTGAACGTGGACCTTGTGCTGGCTGACACCAAAAATGCTTTGTGGCAGCTGACAAATGAGGTGGTACCCTATAGATCCGAGTGTGATTGTGATGTACAGCGTCAGCCTCAGAGCCTAAACTGAGCAGGGGATAAGGGCTGACACTAAAAGTCTGCTTGGGCTCAGAACAGCAGCATGTGCTGCACACTTCCCAGATTGCTGCATCTTCATCTCTGCCTGTGGGGAAAAATAAATGGATGTGTTGGATCAAACCCGTGGTCCCTGTTGTTTTTTATGGCTGCTTTACAGGCTACAATTCACGAGTGAGTAGATAAGGCTGATCTAGAGTAGTTATCTGGAAGAAAAACACTGGATTATTTAATGTATTGAGCACAGTAAAGGACTCATTTTCACAGCTTGAGGTTGGATCTGTTGAGATTTATCCTCCTTTATCCAGAGCCCAGGGCAGCTGGCAGTGGCATCAGGGTGATTCTCCAATTCAGAAGCTGCTGAGGAATCAAAAGGAGTTATTTCTTACTGGGAATATATCAGGCAAATCTGTCGGCGCTTAATTGAATCTATCATTAGTAGAGTGACCATCTAATAATTACAGTAGCCCAAAAATGTGGCCTCATGTCCCAGACCTCTGCCACGGCAATGGCCAGGCTTTATTAGGGATGAAAATCAGGCACCATTCCAGATTCCACAGAGGATTTTCCCTAGGCTACCTACCAGGGGAAGCATGGCAATCAAGGAAAGAGCGTCAGCAGGGATGCAGACAATGACTGACTGAACTCCTGAACCCTGGATCTCCACCTTGGCTACTGACAGGCTCTGGTCCCAAGCCCAAAATCAGGAGCCCCCTCCTTGTTGCCCACGTAGGAGGCTCAGGGTGATTCTGTTGGTGTGGCTCAGACCAGTGTGTTTGGAGGAGAGAAAGGATTGAGGGGGAAACTCAAAGGAGACTTGGCTGGAAGCCATCAACCTTAAAAGCAGAAAGTGCATCTCCACTTTTGCCCAAAGCCTCATCCAGCAGTCGGAAATTCAAGGGACATCTCCCTGTGTGAGCCCCCCTGACCTGCAGCTGCTCTGGATCTCCTCCACTTCCGAGCCAGGGATTTTCTGATGCAGCCAGAATGAGCAACCCACGGGAAAGCGCTGCCATTCTAATTAGGCCTTTTTTATTTTGTCCCTCCTTCTGCCCACCTTGGCTTACGTTCAGCAAAATAAGAAGGAAGTAACAAAAAAACACAAATAAAAACCTCAAGCACCAGGACAGGCGAGTTGGTTTGGTTTCTTACAGTGTCCAGCACAGAGAGGAGAAGGGCTGGATGGTGCCAGCAGTTATGGAATCATTAAGGTTGGAAAAGACCTCCAAGATCATGGAGTTAAACCTTCCTCTGTGCTCTCTGCAGCTGTGCCTGGAACTTGAATTGCTTTGGAAGTGCACTACATGTGGACATGCTTTGAGAAAAGATGTTGAGATTAGGAAAACATTATTTCACTACAGGAATAACACATTTCAGCTGCCTTCGCTGCTGCTCAGTGGGAAAAACCTTTTCCAGCAGAAAGAGGAGTTTGTGAGGAAATAAAGGGACACGCACTGGAAGAAACTGGGACTTGGGATCTGGGTGGTTTGAGGCATGGAGATGCTGGACAACATTTTAAACTCAGTGTTATCCTGAACTCCTCAGAGGGTTCAGTGGCTGCGAGAGAAGCAAGCTGACAACATAATTCCTTCCAAGGAGGCTCTGGCTCTGAACAGAGCCATGGCATGATCAAAGGGAAATCTTGAGAGCTCCACCTGGAATTGCAGCGAGACATGGATGTGTTCAGGTAGATATGACATACCCTGGAATATCCTGCTCCTGGAAACAGAATTCCACACAACCCCGTCTAGTGGTAACAACCCTGTGGTAGCCACCAGCCTCCCCAGCTAGTCCTCAGCCCAAAGCCAAGAGGAGCTGACACACGGATAGAAGTGATCAATAACATACACAGCACTTGTGCTTCCCTAACAGGACAGGAACTGTGCAAAACTTTGATTTACCTCTCCCAGAAGCCTCTGCCCATCCTTTGTAGGGGTTCAGTCACCCACCAGAAGCAGGTCTGTAGGTCACTGGCAGAGCTGCAAGAGCAGAGGAGGCTCTGCTCTTCCCAACACCCATCCCACTGGATGACACCAGAAAAAGATTCAAATTTAGGAGTGTTTTGGAAGGCAGTGTTTTTGAGAGTTTGTTTTTCTGGCTTGCTGGCCTTTTCTCCAAAGGGATAGAATTTCTCCGAGGGAAGTTTCTTTTTGCAAAGTGACTGACCCGCTGGCACCAGTACAAAGTTTTAGGAGATGAACTCATACTTCTGAGTACGATTCCTTTGCACTGCTGAGAGCTGCTAATGAAGAGGAGCAGGGAGCAGCTAGAAAGGAAATAAGAGCCAGCAGCTTGGGAAACAGAAACAGGGAATAAATAACAAGGTCCTGCTCTGCTACGAGCATCTCCAAAGCAGAGGGGTCAATCCCTCCCCTCCTCCCCAGAGGGAGTGAGCTCGAAGGGTCCTCAGCAGCATTTGAACCTCAAAATCCCTCCTCCCTCTCTCTCATCTGCTGCCTGACTCTGGGAGAGCCTAATCTTCCCTGAGTTACTTTGAAGTTACGCAGGGATTTAGATTTGTGCCTCTTTTAAGGCAAGGCAGAGCCTTGCGGGAGAGGCGAGCAGCGACGGGAGCGCTCCTCGCCTGCCTTAACACAGAGCAGGCACCGCGGGGTGACACCGGGGCCCTCCTTCCCCCTGTCCTGGGAATCTCCGCACGCTGCAAGCGGAGCACGAGATTCTCTGGGACCCCAAACGCTTCCACTGCCTGCAAAGTGCCCCAGAGCTGCCCTGAAGGTGCTTCCCATTTTCCCTTAGTCCGTAAGGATGATAAAGAGTATCTGGACCAAGCCTTGCAGCGTGCTGTTGCGCTGCAAAGGGAACCACAGATCCGTAAGAATCCGGGGATTCTTAGAAACCTCCTCCCATCAACAGAGATTTACACCCCCTGGATCAGCCTGGCTTGTGCACAGCACCTTCCAGCCCAAGCACCTCTTCCAATTTGCAACGGGGAACACGATATGTGCTGTTAAAATCCATTGAAGATGGATTGCTAGCCTTCCTTACTTCCTCTCCAAGGAAGGAGAGCAGAGCCAATGTCATGTTGTGAGTCACCGGAAGAGTAAAATTGAATCCTTGGGGCCAAAGCTTGAAAAAAGCATGTTCAGGGATTTTTCCCTCCTGTTTTCCAAATACCCTTGAAGATTGTCCCCCCTCCCTTATCACTGGTCCATAACATTACAGAAAAAGTGCCTTCAAAGCACCAAAAAGGGTTTTCGTTTGCCAAACTACTGAAAATCTACCTGCTCCCCTCAAATTTCTTATCGTTGTTGAAAATCTTGTTATTCCCAGGGGCTCTTGATCCCTGTTTCCCTCTAACCTCCAGGCCTTGCCCAGCACAACGGAGGCTGCTGGAAAGGGCACCTGGCCAAGAGCAGATGTCAGGAAGGTTACCCAGCCTTTGTTCACTGGCAGGGAACACAAGATTCCCAACTCCAGGTTCATCCACAGCTCTCCAGCCAGGAGAGGAGGTGGCTGGGATCATTTATGTCCCAGTGGGAATCACGGGGCTTTACTCGGAACGTGTGGGAGTATCCAGGCAAGGATTGGATTTAGGGGAGTGTGAGATGTGTAGCACCTCTGAGGTTTATAACTTGTAAGAGCTTATCTCCTTTTGCATCAAGAAGTGTCTGGGAAGCAGCCAAGGGCACACAGCAGAGGAGATAGCAAGAGGGAAGGGAGAGGAAAAAAGTCAAGGGGAATACAAGCATATTTATAAAAATCAGAACAATAGTTTCCCAGAGCTGTGATAAGAACTATTTTCTACTCACAAATAAAAAAGCAATGCTGACTTTTTTTTTTTTCCCCATGCATTTGTCCTCTTTTCTTAAAAAGAAAATGCCAAACCCCAGCGCTTTGCCTGAAGCCAGAGCTGTCATGAGAGCAGCAGCCAAGGTGGAAGGAGTTAATGCTCGTGCCTCCCAGCTGGGAAGGCATCTGCCTGCAGCCTTTGGACAGGACCCTGGAGCTGGTGGTCGTGCCACAGTCCCTGGTGAGAGCTGGTTCAGATCACCCAGCTCGGTGCACAACACCCCCTCCAGTCTGAAGGGATTGGCAAGAGCATCTCGAAGGGTGGCCTGGAGTCGTAAACAAGCAGAGCTTTGCATCCCCAGCCAGCAAGGCTGAGCTTTGCTGGCAGAGCTGCCTTAAGCAGGATCCCTCTGGCTCCCTGCCTGGCCCTTGCAAGTGTTATCAATCGCCTGCTTCCATGAACATTAAAGAAATCAAACTTTCCTTCTTGCTCTTGCACCCCCTCCCTTTAAATAGCAGCTTAAAAGGAAACAAATTTAGAGCAAGGTCAGAGGGATACAGAGGCTGTTTCTCATGCTCTGAGGAAATCCTAGCTGTTGGGTGGTGGAGGGAGGGAGTTATCTCCCAGCCCTATCTGGACATGAATTCAGAGAAAGGCTGGGAGGGATTTCCCAGGAAATTACAATGCTGCCCCCAGCCCCTCTTCCTTGTGGCAAGGCAGGATCCTCTCTGCTCAACATTCCCAACGGATCTCAGGGCAGATCCCACACAGGGCTGCGCACAACAGTCCTGGCTAGGACGCACTCATGGCTGCATCCCTGGAAATGTCCAAGGCCAGGTTGGATGGGGTTTGGAGCAACCTGGGGTAGTGGAGGGTGTCCCTGCCCATGGCAGGAGGGTGTAACTGGATTATCTTAATCATCCTTCCAGTCCAAACTGTCCTGGGATTCTCTGATGATTCCATGGCTGTCATTTAGCCTCGGTGTCCAACAGCAGCATCTCCAGACCAAAACCCCCTGAACTGACAGAGAACCACTCCTCTGATTTAAAAAATTTGCTAACCTGAGCAAAGACAACCCAAGAACTGTGGGTGAGGTGAAATCACATTTGATCCAGACTAGATCTGTGTTTATAGCTCCCTCTGGGATCAAAGCATTACTTAGACATGTTTGAAGATGGAAGTAGCACTTTCAATATCCATTTACCCCTGTAGAATTAGATATAAGCTTCTATAATTAAACACATCCTTGCATGAAGCTAAGGAAAGCCCAGGCTCCACAGAATCCTTCCTCCCCATGTAATCACCCCAAGCTACAGCAGAGTATTCCAGTACCAAGATGAGAAAGCGTTTTAACAGTTTTTAGCTAAAATCATTCTCTCTATCACCCTTGCAACTTCTCATGGGCAAATCTCCAACATGTGAGAAGTGACCCACTCAGCTGCACTCGGGAAAACAACAGAGTTGGGAGAAGAAATCAACTCCCACCAGGATTCTGGTTCCTCATTCAGCCACTGGGGGTGTTCCCCCCATCCCCAACCCCTTTAAATCCCAAGGTAACATCTCCCCTTTCCATTCACCCACTCAGCCCAAATAAGTCCAAACGAGGAGAAAACAAAGAAGGATTTTAAGTCCGTGTTTAAAACAGCCTGTGGATTTTGGAGCTCCTTCCAGCTCCATCTCGGCAGTGTTGTGCTGCACGCCAAGGTTTCAGACGTGTGTCATCGGGGATCGCAGTTACAAATGAGATTAAGGAGCGAAATAAAAATCACTTGAGCTGGAGATAACTCGCTGGCAGGCAGAGTGGGGCCGAATTGATCTCCTGGCCCACGCAGGCTTTTCCATCTGCCAATAACACCCAGCAATTCCTCAGTGCCTCAGCACGCAGTGTTTATAGCCCGGGGTTGTAATGAAATCAGCATCTCCCACAGGGAACTTAACCCCTCATCCAGCTGACAGAAGTGGCCCTCGTGGAGCAGAAAGGAAATACCCAGCCCAGTGCTGGCTTTGACACACAAAAATCCCAGAAAACATCAGAGCTCTTACAGTGTTATGGCAAACTCTGTCATATAAAAGCCCGGGAGGGGGGTTTGAGTTTGGTGGGACATCCAAAGTTGCTCTGGGAACGTCTACAAGGCACAACTCCCCCTTTCCCACCTCTGTGGATGGATTCAGGTGAGCATCAGCCTGGGCATTTCGCCTCCACTTTATCAGTCCTTCAGGGAGCCAGGCACTTGTTCTGTCTGCCCAACATCAGAGAGCCACCTGCAAGCCCAGACCTGGAAAACAGTTCCAGAGGGGGTTTGGGACTGCTGAGAGCTGAGAGAACTGCATTTGGGATCTCTGTCCAATTGTCCTGTATAGACTCCATGAGGTAACAAACACAGACCATGGAATCAGCCTTCCCACGCAGACAGAAGGATCTGGACACATTTAGAGTCACTGCAAAGCCTTCCAGGATTTCCAGTCATCAGCCCAACCAGCACAGCCCACTCCAGATGGTGGAGATCTTCTCCATCTGCACTTCCAGGGGCAGGAGAGCTGTGCCCCCACTCAGCCAGCACTGACTCGGAGCCTATCCTTCCATCAGCATCCCAAAAAACTGATGTGGGACTAATCACACCCCATAGGTCCAGCACTGCAGAGCCTTCCATTTGCTTTTCCTTCCCCCAACAAACTCCTTTAGGCACGAGACATTTTTTCCAGCCCACGCTTTCCTACAGGACACTGGGAGGTTTTGTATAAACAAAGAAATGAGGCACGACAGCTCAAGACTGAGGAGAAAATATCACAACCATCCCAACAACATCAACAGTTTAGAGAAAACACTTGGAGCTGTCAATACCCTGCTCTGAGTGGTGAAAGGTTTGGGACATATTCCAGTTTGGAGTAAGAGGCACTTTGATAGCTTGCTTGCAAATCTTGGGGTAAGACTGCGTTTCTCAGCTGCAATCCAGAAATGGTACTGAGTCTGTGGAAATAAGAACATGGAAAAGTCCAAACCAGGATAAATGCTCGCAGCCATGAAAAATCTGAAATTAAAGAGCTCTCCGCCAAGAGAGGAGCTCAATAGATTGGCTCCCCAAAGCTCAGGTCTTAAAATATATCCCAGAGCTCCATGGCTGCACATTCCTAACCCCAGGCTGCTGTGTGCACACGTGGCCAGGGTGTGTAAAAAAAGTGGGGTTGATCCTGATAGAGGCACCTCGGGCAATGCTTCCTTCCTTCCAAAACAAACATTCAGTGGGACAGTGATCCCAAAGAGCTCCTGAATGAAGCTCTACAAGGCCTGATGAGCCCTTAACTGTGGCATGAACCCACACTCAAGGCCAGGCTCACCTTTTGGGCACAGAATTCCATGTGCTGGGCATGGCCAGCACGGCGTTCACAGCACTCTGGGAACAAAGCCCATGGGAGGATCTTGACCAAGACAAGAGCCAAGCTCAGCAGACTGAGCCATGTTTAAATCCAGGTGCCAACAGCAGAGATAACAAAAGTGAAGAATTGAAGTAATCAAAGGTGTTACTCATCCATGACTCGGACTGGAAGCAGAGCCAGGAGCCCAACCCAGGCGAGGAACCAGCAGTGCCTGTGCAGCTGGGCACCATCCAGTTTCCATTCCCAGAGGCAGCAGCTGCGGCCAGGGCAAGGGGAATAAAGGCACTCGGGGCTGAGCTAATAAAAAAACACCCCAGGAATGCAGCAGTGATGAGTTTGGGTCACCTCTCTGATGGGGAGAAGGAGGCACAACCACTGAGAGCCCTGGAGAGGGGCTGGGCTCAGGTGCTGGACTTGGCTGCCTCTGCAGGGCTTGGGGGGTGAAGAGCTCCTGGCTTAAAGGGGTTTCAGCCTGGCTGATGCAGCTCCCACCCCAGCAGGTATCCCGAATTCCCTGCAGGCACCCCGGGCTGGGCTCAGCACAGCTGGTTTGCAGCTGCATTTCGCCGGTGCAGTGGCAGCAGCCGGCTGGGCCGTGCAGATGGGCCCAGAGAGACTCCCTGCTTCCTTCAGCTCCCGAGCTCAGGCTCAGCTCCCATAAAGCCGGGTTTTATGGGCCTCCCCGTGAGTGCGAGCACGGCTCTGTGTGTGCAATCCCAGGGATTTACAATCCATGCAGGTGTCGCTTGGGGCCAACATTTCCAAATTCTCTATCCAGAAGCCTGGATCCACTGGGTCTTCGGGTTGTTTTAAAGCGAGTTTATTTTGGATTTAAAAGCACAGCCCCGGCTCTTCAGCACAAATTGACTTCCTGAGCTCGCCTGCTTCCTCCAAACTCTTCTCCTGGCAACTCCTGTTGCTTTAGGATTTCTACACAACCCTCAGCATCTCCTGAGGGCCTTCCTCCCTGTCCAACCTTTTCCCTTTTTGATCACCGCAAGGCCGTTAATTCAGTTGGCAACAAAACACTCTCTCAAGCAAAACTAAGACAATGAGCTGTGTCAAATCTCAGAGGCTTGAGTGAATTTTAATTTGCAATATTTGCTTTGTTTTTCCTTCTCCTTTAGACTTTGGATTCTCTGACTTTCTTTCACGGCCAGATTTCTACGCTGTCCATCTTTCTGGGCATATTTCATGTTTGACATTTCTTAGTTCTCCCCAGTGGAGCAGAGTCCAAACTCTCCACTTATACCTTCCCCAGCGGGGGCTTACATGAAGACAGGGGATTTTCTCAGGAGGTTTGTCCCACACGACTCTGCTGGAAGGGAGGGAGAGGTGGAGAGCCGTGGGGAAGCTGCATCTTAAGGAGGCCCAGCAGGACTCTGAGCAGAACTGTCAGCAGCAGAAGTGGCTGCCCGGGGGGAACGGCCCCGTAATGAAATCAAGGTGGCCGAGCTGCTGACAGCTGCAGAGCAAGCCAGAGGAGAGGTGGGTTTGGGAGCACAGGGGAATATTTCATCTTCTCTCACTTGATGAGTTTGCATTGGCACAAGACAATGAGGAGCAGATGTCAGCCAGAGATGCCAAACTACCCAGTACATTTTTACAGCAGAAATAATGACACTCTTTCAGACCACTAATGTTTGCAGTTTCTCAACAGCATGGACTGATTTTTTATTTTTTATTTTTTTTTTAGCAAAACCCTCCTCGAAGTTCTCCAAGAATGGGTTTTAGCCAGTGCTGATGGCAGCAGCAATGATTTCACACGGATAAGCAGATAAAACCCCCTTCCCAGGGCTAATTGGATGCTGCACTGATTCTGAGCCATCTGCATCCATCAGAGCACACTTACCTGGGACCATTAAATGTGAATTTCTTCCCCAGAGCTTTCTCATGGCCTGAGTAACTTGTTTGCCTTTCCTTTTGCCTGAGGGCTCTGTTAATTCCTAGAAATTGTAGAATCATTTAGGTTGGAAAAGACCCATAAGAGCATTGAGTTCCGTGTAATAATTCCTGTATTACAACAACTTTGGAAACTCTTGGAAAACTGAAGAGCTCAGCTGGGCTCAATTTCATCGTGGATGTACTTTGAATAAACAAAATTCAGGAAGTTTCAGACCCAGAAAATGACCCATAAGCATCCAAAACATTCAAGGTTAAATTGTTAAGCATTGGAAGGGGCTGCCCAGGGAGGTGGTGGAGTCCCCATCCCTGGAGATGCTCAAGGAATAACTGAAGGTGGCACTCAGGGTAGGGTATGACTGGGTATGATTGATAGGGTGGTGACTGGCCAAAAGCTGTTGATCTTGGAGGTCTTTTCCAGCCTAAATGATTCTGTGATATTGGAAAATTTAGGATCTTAAGGCTGTGTTCTCAGGGGTACCTGTATGGGAAAAATATAATAATTCTGGTTTGGGGTTTCCCCTTCTTTTCTTGGCTCTGCACTTCCATGTGATCACGTAAAGCAAAACATTTTTTCAGCATTCCCCTGAAAAACAAGATCCACCCCAAGAAAACACCTCAACCACCTCAGGGTTTTTTTGGTGAAAACCCAGAGAAAAGAGGGAATTACTCCATGATGTCATCAGCTGAACTGCAATTCAGAAAGCTGTTTAATTTCAGGGTTTGCAAGACCTGCATTTTTCCTGGAAAGATCCTACAAATCCATTGTCTGAACTATAGTTACCTCTTTACAACCTGCCAGATTTTTCCCCATTAATGACACACAGTTAAATATTCCAGTTCACCTTCTACAAATCTATTGTGGCCTGTCCTGGAACCCAGCTTGTGTCTATAAATGCATATATTATTATCTTGACTTCCTCCTGCTTATTGGCAACGCCTGGTAATCTTTCAGTTGTGGTATGCAAAGCCAAACATGAACCAGTACTTTCCATGATGGTTGTGATTTTGGCCTGTAATTTTATCACTCCAATCTAAATCCACTTCAGAAACACCATAAATGAATTGTCACTGAATGAACTGAGACTTCGGAGAGGTTTAGAAGAGTGATTTAATAAAAGGAAAATATAAAACAAATGCAAGCCATAATATTTTTGGCAAAAAGGTCAAATATTTCTTTCTCTTTACCTCATTTGAGTGCAAGGACCTACTTCTTTTAATGAACTCCCAGCAGGTTTGTTTGTCTTGGAATATGCAGTAGCAGATAAAACATTTGTCCAGTGAGAGTTGTTTAAAAAGAAACAAAAGCCCAACAAAAGCAAGGTAAACAGATCAAATTTGCGATATCCTTGCCCTAATTTTTTATGAAATACCGAAAGCTAAGTGCTGAAAATATGCCCGTGTTCTTATTGCAGAGTTGAAGCTGTTTTCACAGTTTGCAAAGCCAAACACTCCCCAAGTTGCTGTAAGTTTATTTTAGGCCCTGATCTGGATGATGGCTGCAAGGCTGCCTCACTTCATTCATATTAAGAAACAATATACAGAGGATATAAAGTGATCAACTGTGTTTACACTGAGGGCAGAAAAAAAGCCCCTTTGCATAAGCAGTAAACAGGGAATCTGGGGCTGAACACAAAAACTGCTGCTGATCATTCCTGAAAGGAACATTCCCTGCACAGGCAGCTCTGGAAAAGGCAAGAGATGACAATCTCAGAGTAGGGTTTTCCAGGAGTAACCCCAAAATAACCCTCCAGAAGTCAAACATCCAAGGTTTGCAGGGGCGCTTGCAGTGACATGTGAAGGTTTCAAGCAACGGCTTTGCAGGGGGAAGGAAGGAAAAAAAAAAAAAAGCCCCACGTTTATTCATAAAAAATTTCTGCTTCAAAACTGCAGTGGGAGCCTGTTTATAATAAACCACCAAATGATAGAGAGGCTGCTGTTTGGCACAGGAATGGCCTGGGAGAGGCTTGTATTACATTTCTCTCCCTCAGCCTTCATGGTATAAGGCAGAACAGGCTGAAATTTATGTTCTCCTGGTACTGCTGGCCCAGCTGTGCTGCTCCAGAGACACTTCTGGCACAGGCCCCCGCTGTGCTCTACGTTGCATTTCCCTGGATTTATTGCCAGAGGTTGGGGTGAGGGCAGAGGGGCATTTCTGACTTCTTTATGGTGATGGAGGCACTTGAGGGGGCCAGGCAGACTCGGATAAGTAGCCCCAGAGGCAGCTACTGACCACCACCCTCTCGTTGTGTCTGCTGTTCTGGGACAGCTTGGTTTTTGACACCAGACCATCATGGCTGGGTCAGGGTTATGTGCAGGTCTGGAGAAAAGTGGGAAAAGGGGAATCACTTTCTCTTGGAAGAGTTTTTGTTGCTTAAGTTTTGCTCTTTTCTTCCAGTTTAGCAAGCAGAGCTGTGAATGAATCCCATCCATCCGTCCATCCATCCATCCATCCGTCCATCCATCCATCCATCCATCCATCATCCATCCATCATCCATCCATCATCCATCCATCCATCCATCCATCCATCCATCCATCCATCCATCCATCCATCATCTACCCATCCATCCATCATCCATCCATCCATCCATCCATCCATCCATCCATCCATCCATCCTTCACCTTTTGGTCAGCAGGACATTTTCTTCCAGAGGCAGCCCAGGAGGGCTCTGTCAAACTTGCAAAGATGCAAGTCAGGAAACCCGAACTCCACCAGGACCTTCACTCACAGTTCCTGAGAGGGAACAACAAGCCGTGCTAGGTCACTTTGCTTTCTTTGGATTCAGGAATTTCTCCATCACTGCAAGAGAACCAATGCAAAGAAGTTATGTCCTCCAAGTTTGATGGAAAGAACAGGCTACAAAAATGTAAAAAAAAAAAAAAAATCCAAACTCCAGGTTCAGTCTTTCCATCTCTGAATTACATCATGGAGAGGGATTCCTTGTCCTTTTGGGGAGGTTTCTGGTCACAGCAGCTCCTGGGGATCCGAGCATTCACCTCTATGGGATATTTTGATGCTGAAGCCAAGACTATGTTATTAAAATCCTTCATGGAGGTGGATGCTCAGGTTCCCCCAGCAGCTGTGAGTTTGACACCCACAAAAGCCACACAATCTCCATCAGGACTGGCAGAAACCCCTGACTGAAGCTGTTGAAAGTTTTCTCAATTTGAGTAACCACTCCAGTGCCCTTTCCCTCTGCAAAATACTTTGAGAATCTCTGATTAAAGAGCTTCTGGATAACTGGATATTTATATTTACTGTTGTTTTACAGACGTCTCCCCTGTCAGGGAAACAGTAGCAGCATAAAATACGGTGCTGGAATTGCAGTTTATGCCTTGACCCCTGCGAATTACTCATCAGTGCAACAGCCAGAAAAAGCCAGGAATCAGGAAGAGAAAAAACAAGGGACAGAAGGTTTGTTCAGTACAAACCTCACTGCTGTGCATAATTCAGTCTTCACATAATGCAGTTTCACCAGGGTACTGCTTCAC
This sequence comes from Tichodroma muraria, assembly GCA_013390105.1. Lineage (NCBI taxonomy): Eukaryota > Metazoa > Chordata > Aves > Passeriformes > Sittidae > Tichodroma > Tichodroma muraria. Next base: position 617,862 of record WAAG01078272.1, read on the forward strand.
AAATGCCCACAAATTCTATTATGTGACTAAAAATATCAATAAGCATAAATGGACACATACAGACAAAAAGAAATTCCCTTTGGTGTCTGCCCAGGGATGCCAATTGAATGGACAATTTATTTACATTTCTCCTTTTATAGACTGATCTTTCTACCAACATGACACAGAGGCACTCACATCATCTCTTTGCTGCTTCTTTTCCCCTATTTTCTTTATGAGATAATGGTCAATTAGGAGTCAAAACCAACCAGAACTTTTCCACTCATTAGGGCTTGATCCCCCCAATATCTCTTGATAAATTCTCCCTTATGGTTGACAAAGAGACTCCATGTTTGAGGTTTTCAAATAGTTTTTATGCTTTATTCTTCATATTTACTTTTCGCACATCAGTTGGAAGAGGAACATGGCTTCGGCTGTTGAACTTTGGGATTAGCTCCCTGTTAATCCCTCTTCTCTTGGATTCCCATGATTTTAGGATTATAGAATCATGGAATGGTTTGGGTTGGAAGCCCATCTCATTCCATCCCCTGCCATGGGCAGGGGACACCTTCCACTATCCCAGGTTGCTCCAAGCCCCATCCAGCCTGGCCTTGGAAACATGTTGGGTTGTCCCCTGAGTTTGGAATGCCAAAGAAAAGGCTGTTGGAAGGGGGGTGGAGTGTTTAAAATGATATTCCGGTGGGGGGGATTCCTTTTTTTTTTTTTTTTTTTTTACATTGTTGTGAGTTTTACATTATTTTATTCCCACTGGTCTCAAATAGGGTTTGGAAGCTTCAAGAAGAGAGGTCGTGGAAGATGAAGGAGTGGGGAATTTGGGATGAAATGGGAGGAGAGGGAGAGTAAAACCCCAAAAAGTAAGAAACGAAGGTAGGGAGCATCAGGGAGAAGAAGAGGAGAATAATAACACTGGTGCCCTCTAGTCAGCACCACGGTTTGTCCTCTCCAGCATCTCTCCCATGTTTAGAGACGGGCAGGACATGGAGCCTGGCAGTCAGCCACGATCCTGAGGGAAACGATGCCCAGGAACTTGGCCCATCAGGGCATCCCACACAGGGCCCCTCGTCCTCACTCCGCCCAGCTGGGTGCCCCTCTCCTGCCACGTTTGGACCAGGAGCTCTGCGATGGCAGCGCTACCGAACGTGCCCTGGGATCTGATTTCCTTTCTTGGCCAGGTGCTTTTAATAACCCAGCTGCCAGCTGCCAGTGGTACTGCTGCAAGTGATGCCTGGAATGAAAAGGGGGAAGAAAGAAAGACAGGGGAAAAAACAAAACAAAAAAAAAAAGGTCAATGAAACAGAACAGATAATTTTGCAATTTAATTTTCCATCTCCTCTAATAATGGTACTGGTGTCATGCTGATGGATGGAACTGTTACATGCGGCCTCTCAAGATTAATTCTCCTCCTGTAACTTCAGCCGTGATTTTCCAGAACAGCCTCTTGGCTCCCTTATTCAGTCTTCCCCCTGGTCCCTTCCCCTCTCCCTTCCCCAGGCTTCTCCTGCTCGGAAGAATGTTATGGATCAAAGCCACCAAGGGGAATTAGGCCAGGTGTCAGGGCTGGTTTTTGTGATTGCTGAAGAGACTCGGGTCCTTCTCCTGAAGGGGAACACAGCTTTTACGTGGAAAACATCAGCAATCAGACCTGAAAATCCTCTGTTCCTTATCTGAAACTGCTGACTACTGCACAAATCTGGGATATCTGCTCCTTCCAGGATCTCGAAGGATCTACATTTTTTCCCATCCTGCTTGGGCAGAAATCTCTGAAGCCCATTAAAAGTTTCACCGTAATCTGAGCTCCATATTTTCTCAAGACAGGAGATCTGGAACTTAAAGGCAAGGTTTGATCTTATCTATTCTTTATCTGATTATGGTGGCTCCACCAAATGAGATTTATCTATAAAGAAAATAATGCAATTAATGTCCCGGCTGCCCAAGTCTTTATGAAGACCTCTCAGATTTTGCTGAGCTCTCCAATTAAATGTAACTCTGTAAACCTGGGTGAACCAAACCCTTATCTGAGAACATGCAATGCTCCTAAATTAAATTTGTGGAGTTGGTGGAAAGGGTTCAGGAGATTTTTTGTGTGTGAAAGGGATGCAGAGACGCTGCTCTGAGCAACCCCCAGTCCCTCTAGGAGCACACATGCCCCTAACCAGGGCTGTTCCTACATTTACATCAGCAAGGAATTTTCTCCTCCTGGTTTGTTCTCTGGCATCCCACGGCTGAAGGGGCTCCAGGGAAAAGTAAACTCGCTGTCCTGGCACAGGGAAAAGGGATGCACATGAGGGGCTGGTCCCAAAATTGTGCGAGCCATGAGCAATGGGCATGTGCTGAGGACCACGGTGTCCGTGGCTCACTCCAAGTGCCAGATCCGGCATGATCTCACTTGGATATCCTAGCAGGGTATCCAGATGTTTGAACATCTCCAATAAATACAGAAACACAAAGGATATCTTCCTCAAGCTGGGGCGTCTCTTGGGTTTCCAGCATTTTGGTGACCCCATGGAGTGTCCCATGGCAAGACCTTGGTGCTGTTGAAGGGGGAAAGAGGGGAAAAGGGGCACAAAACTTAGATCCTTTTAAATATCAAGGAACCTCAGACCAGCTTCTCACTGCCCAACTTCCAACTGGGCAGTTCCCAGCCCTCTTCAGGCTCCTCTCCAGCTTCTCTACTCCAGCTCCTCCTCCTCTGAGATCCAGAAGTGCAGGGAGCTTGGAAACTCCACAGTATCAGGGGCAAGGCTGGGCTGGAAAAGAGTGGAGGGAATATCCGGGAGTGTCATTCTTCTGCAAACTGAGTCACTCATGATCCACCTTGGACATCACCCTCGGTTATTTTGGGAAAACCAAGGCAGGCACAGCATGGAGTGGGAAGGCTCAGCAGAACCTGGAAGGGGATGTTCCACCATGAGTAGGTTCACCGTGAATGGGTTCATTCACTGCAACTCTGATTTCTGGCTTTGTTTATCCGTGCAAAAGCAAAATATCATTGCTGGCTGATCTCACCCGAATTATTTCCAAACTGCTTTTCCTGTGAATTACTTGAGTTTGGACTCAGTCTGAAAAAAATAATTTGTGCACCAAGTCCTAGGGTTTCACTTTATCAGCTGGCTTCAGAGCTTCCCAAGCTGAATTTTGGCTGCAACAACTTCCAAGATGGAAAAATGTGTTCCTGTCCTGAAAACTGTTTTAGCCTCTTGTTCATTCAAGATGCTGATGGGAAAACTCTCCCCATGAAATAAAAAAATTGAAATGAAGTTACTTAGAACTTTGTACTGTCGGGAAAAGAGGTGGTTAGAAGAAAGTTCACACACCTGTTAGCTGCTATTTTCAAATACCATTTCTATATATATATATATATATATTGTAATTTCAGAAACCACTGGGAAATGATCCTCCTTTCTGGATAACCTTTATCTAAGCCTAATTTCTCCACTTAAATCTTCATTTCACAGGATAAATGTTCCTGGCCTTTCTGGCTGTTCACGTCCCTGCCCCCATTTTCTTTGTTCGGGGAAGACCATCAACAAAATTTCTCTCTTGCTAGTGAAAGTCTTTTTTTTGATAAACATTGCTTGGAATATACATCTTTTTGTTTAAAAATGGTGATGCTACTTAATAACAAATGCTGAGGCCTCAACAGATGAACGTTGCAACCCTGGCTGGAAATAATTTAAAGCAACGTTGCCAGATGTGTAGGGCAGGGGCAAATCCCAAAATCACTTTGTCACAGCCACATGGATTAATTGAAGTCGTTGGAAATGGTCATATCTGACCTTAGAAAGGGCTCCTCACTCAGCAGGGGCAGATCCTCAGCTGATCTTCACATCATGGGGGGGAATGGATTGAGACTGAAAGGGAGCGGGGTTAGACGGTATTTTGGGGAGGAATATTTCTTCCTTGTGAGGGTGGGCAGGCCCTGGCACAGGGTGCCCAGAGAAGCTGTGGCTGCCCCTGATCCCTGGAAGTGCCCAAGACCAGGCTGGACACGGGGGCTTAGAGCAGCCTGGGGTAGTGGAAGGTGTCCCTGCCATGGCAGGGGGTAGAACTGGGTGAGCTTTAAGGTCCCTTCCAACCCAAACCTTTCCATGATTCCGTGTTCCCCTTCAGTTTACCCCTGCTGATGTTTGGGCTGGTAGAAGGCTCCATGGTGATTCAGGGTGACTTTGAAGGGACTGGGCCCCCTGACATGGTGAATGACGACCTGGGGGCCCTCAAGCAGATCCAGAAGCTGCAGATGCCACCCTTGGCCACAACCAAGCCTGTCTAGACCTGCAGGTGACCCATCTGACCCCGCTTTCCTCCAGCGTGAACATCTTCATCTCCCCTCAGCGCGGAAAAAGCTGTCACGTGGACGAACAGCCCAAAGGCTGGAATCACTTGCCCCATCCCACCTGGGAGCAGGCTCTTCCCACACCTCTGGGGTGCGATGGGCCTCACCCCTCCCCTAATCAAAGAGCTTGCCCACCTCGAGCCGAGCACATCGGTTCCGTGGCAGTAAAACTGAAATTTCCATTCCTTGTGTAAACACGGCGTATCTCTCCCAACAGTGTCCATAAAAATGCAGGGAAGTGCAAGCTCAGCAGCTGGAAAGGGCCGGGTACCTCTGCGCAGTGAGCAAATCCCAGGTGGTCTCTGTCACGGGAGGTGATTTATGGGAACTCTCTCCCTCTTGGGCTGCTTTTATTTAGTCAGTGGGAGTTTGACAGCCCAGAGGTCACAGACACTCCAGTCACTCGTGGTTTCTCTACTGAAATGGAGAAATGCCTGCAGGGAGGGGAGAGGGGGGACAGGATGGGACGGGGAGAGAAGAACGGAGCTGAATGCACGCTAGTGTCAACCCCTGGAAAAACAGCAGGTCCATAAATAGTAAAGGCTTTGGAAGACGAGGGGCGATGAATGGTGCCTTAATCACAACTGAAATGTCAGGGGAGGAGGGGGAAGGGGTCTGTATTTATTCTCTCTTGCATGAGATTTCAAACCAGAGAGGCAGCATCCTTGGGGAGCTCACAATGGAGTTTTTCCGTGCATCCAAGGAAGGAGCTCTTCCAGGCTTCTCACAGCTTTTTTTTTTTTTTTTTTTAACCACGTTCAACTAAAAGTTTGGAAAATGAGTTCATGGCACTGCTCCTTTCTTGCTCCTGCAGTTCTCTCTGGACTCAGGCAAGACACTTCAGATAAATCCTTGCCTCAGTTTAATCAGGTTGTGTGTGGGAGGGCATCTTGAGACATCCTCAGAGATCTCCAGGGGGAAGGTTCAGCAAGGAGGAGCAGCAGATCCCAAAGGGCTCACACACAGCAAATCAATGGAAGAACACCTCCAAAATCCTTCATACTTGAGCCAGTTCCACTTCCTCTGAGACCCAAAGCCTGGGACATTGCTGCACCCTCTCCTTCCATGCAGGGCATGGGTTCCCTTAACTTTGTCTTCATTAGAAATGTGTCGTTGGTGATCTCAGCGGTACCTCCACACGGAGCCAGGATAATGCTGCTGGCTTTCCTGGAGCTGGGCTGGATTTACATCAAGGTGGATGAGATCAGTGCATTAGCCTCCCTGGCAAGCTCCCTGGAACATGGTTACAATTTACTCTGCTCCTTGAAATACTCGAATTTTGGCCAATGGCTTCCCCTCCCTTGTAGATTGTGTACATCAAGGTCACCAAATCCCAAATGTCCTCCAAAGTCCCAGGGGTCGTGGTTTGATTTCATCCTGGATGTTTTGTGCTAGAAGAAAAATAGTCTGGGTCTTATTTCCTAAGGTTCCCAGCCCAGGAAATGCAGGAAGCTGTTCAGTTCAGGTTTTTCTTCTCTGACAGATCAGCTTTTTAATCCATCTACTGATACAATGCTCAAGTATAATTTGATTTTCCTAGGGGAAAATCAACAGCTGGAATAGTTACAGAGAAAAGAAAAATTAAAAAAAAAGAGCTTTTCCCAAGAAAATCTCCCCTCAAGTTCATAGGAAATTGCAGTGACCTACAAAGCACAGAATAAGAGTTGATTGGGCTGGAAGGGCTTGAGACGGCTGTTGGAGCTAATTTTCCCCCAAGGAAGAAACAGCTTTGCCTGCTTTGTGAAAGAGACCTGCTCCGTGGGAAGGGATTTGGACTTTATCCCGTGGGCTGTCCTTGTGCATCCAGGGAAAGGCTCCTTCAGGAAGGGTAGCAGAGCAGGGAGGAATGTTATCAGTCTGAATCGGGCACTTCTCCCCCAGGAGTGTCACAAGGACCAATAAACACTCCAAGATCTCCCGATAAAGTGGATTTCACCCATGTAATCCCATTACAGGGGACCTGCTGGATGCTTTGTGTCAGATGAAGACAGGGAACAGATGAAGGGAGGCCTCCTGAGAGAACCTCAGCATTTTTGGGGGTGGGAGGTCACTGCTATCGATGGAGAAGTGTTACCATTACCCTGCAGGAATGACTCAACCTATGTGGACAAGGGCTACTCCTTGCTCTTGGCTGAGGGACATCCCTCCTGCTGATGCCCACACGGGAGCCATGGGACTCTAACCAGATCCTGAGGTGAATAAAGCAGCATAGCAAATCCAATTCCAGTTTGGGATTCTTTACTCACACCCTGTGTGCTCATCCAGAATGTCATGATTTGTCTGGTTTTGGACTGAGAAACAGTGGGAAAATATGGGTTGTATCATTATAAAACGTGTAAGTTTCATGACTCACTCTAACTCCTGTGTGATCAGTATTTCTGAAAACGGAGCAAATAATTTAAGTGCTCAGTGTGCACTTTAAGCTCCTTACAAGCAGCCCCTTAAAAGACTCTTGTGCCTACGTGTTTTCCTGCTCAATGAGGTGTTAAATAGGAGATGCTCTTCAAACAAACTAATCCATCCACGAGAAAATATACAAAAGAAAGTCTCTGGAATGACACTTCCCGCTCCCCGAGCCCGTCAGAAACGCTGCCTGTCTTCTCCCGCGCCGTCAGCCGGGGAGAAAAGGATGAAGTGGGAAGGTCTCCAGCTTAGCAAAACAGCTGCCACGGACTTGAAAGGCGAGGGGCAAGGTAGAGAGGTCTGCCCGAGATCACAGGCACTTGTGGGCAGATAGGATCTGCGGGAAGTGAAGACAAGGTGTGAGAAGTCTGCTCTTTCTTGTATCATCGCAAGGGCCCTTTTTTGAAGATAAGCCCCTTCTCGGGGGGGACGGGGAGGTCTTTGCACTTCAAGGGCGGTCGCGTTTCCACCTCCCCTCTGTTTGTTTTCTAATTTTCTTTTCACCCTCACGTCAGGCTCTTCGTGACCCTCCCTCTCAGCAGCATCACCAGCACCTCTTCCCGGGGCCTCGCAGACAGGGGTTAAGAGGCCTCCCCGGGGAAGGGAGCTTCACGGCGGGATCTGGAGGAGACAGGCAGGGGCTCAGGTGGATGGGACGTGGGGGAGGGAAGGCGTGCAGGGAAATGCCAAGACAGCCAAATGTGCTTCAGAGCAGTGATCACCACAGGGATGGACCACGGGAGAGGTCCTGTGGTCACCTCCAGGATTTATAAGCACCACCCCTACGCAGAAAAAAGACTTCTTGTACCCACACAAGTACAGAAGAAAATCGTGGCAGCGGAACCTGAAGGAAGCTCAGAGAAAAATCCAGAAATGGGGCACTTCTTTTGGTGAGGAGGGCTCCAAGCTTGTTGCATTCAAAATCAAAATCTTGGTCACCTCCAACCACCTCTCTTTGCAAATTGGAGCTCTTAATTTACATTTTCCACTACTTAAAAATCCTACAGATTTTCCATTTCCTCCAGCTTTATGAAACAGCTGAGTGAAATCCAGTAATAGTAAAGGATTACGGCTATGTAAAGGATATGGAGCATTTGCAAATGCTGCACAGGTAAAAGGGGTGCTGGGTTTGCTGTGAGCCCTGAGGATGGGCAGCCAGCAGGAACTCAACTGCCAAAACCAGCCTCTTCTGCTGAAGATTTTGGTTCAGGGACCTTCTGGAGATCTGGAATGCATGGCAAGCAATGCTTTCATGCAGGAATGATGTTCAACCTCCGTTCTGAGACATCCAAACCAAAGGACAGCAGAGAGAAATCCAGGTGTGGCTTGTCTTTGTTGGGTTGGTGACACAAAATACAACCAAGTTCAGGAAACAAACAGGCAAAGAGAACAGAAGGCAGCATTGCCAGGGAGAAAGTGGGAAGCAAACGAAGTGGGGAATGCTGGTGATTTCCCACTTAACTCGTCCCACATCTCCCAGCCCTCTCTGTGGATCCCCCTCCTGACCACCCACCCCACACCCGTTAGCACAGCTGCCCATCCTTTCCCCAGCTCTTCCTTCCTCTGCCTCTAATCCCTTACGACACAAATGGGCGAGCTCAGGGGTTTATGAGCAGAAATGGGGGATTTCAGGCTCGGGACACGCCCGGCAGCCCCCGGGGCTGAGCAGGGACCTGCTGCTGCCCGTGTCAGGTTGTTGTACAAACATCACCCCCCGCAAAGCCCCGGCGTGGTCCCCAAGTCAAGCACTGGAGACAGTTTGCCCAGTAGTTTGACCTTTCACCTCCCCTTTACTAAATAGACCTAATTACTGCGTTTGTCTGTCATTTGAGCAACAAATGACTCCATTGAGGTCATCTGAGGGAAGCTGGAGCTCTTAGCTGTCATCTGCGGAGAGCTCAGCTAATTTTGTCCTGCTGGGGAAGAAAGCCCTGTGAAATTTTGCTGGGGGGTTCGGTTTCGATCGAGGTTTCCTGCGAAGGGTTTGGTGACACGCTCAGGGCTGGGGAAAGCGAGGTATGGCCCCACCAGCTCCTCCTGATTCCCAGCCCTCAAGGATTTCCAGGGGTTGTAGGAGAAATCTTAAAGGAGAAAGTTTCTGGGTCCAGCAGGAGCAAAGCAACCAAAGCAGAGCAAAGCATAAAACTAATAATTATAATAATAAAAACAGTCACAATCAGTATGATAATCATAATGAAAATCAGTAATGATATGGTAAAGCCATAATGATAATGATCAAACTAATAATATGAATATTGGCAATAATATTAATAGTAATAATAATAATGTCACAGGCAATTTTCTCTTCTAAATCCAGATTTTCCCACTGGAAATATCAATACTCCCAGTGTGCTGACAATCTTTTGTTCAGCCACAAAAAGAGCCAGAGACTGCAGATGAATTTGTTTCAACAGCGTTTCCTCCGCAGTTTTCCGTCCTCGCAGTTCTGATGGCTCCCAGTTGGGTGCTTTGTGGGAAGTAGGCAAAATGGTGATGAAAGAGGGAGGTTAAGCCTGAAGAAAACTCAAAGAAAACAAAATGTGTGCATAGAAGGAGGAGGCAAACCTAAAAATGGGTTTGTTTCCCCTCTGCCTGCACACACAGGGATCCCAGAATTAATTGTGGGGAGGTAAATATATCTATTTCCACAAAGAATTCCTTTAAAATGCTCCTGTGTCTATTTGTATATGGAATGGTTTGAGGTGGAAGGGACCTTAAAGCCCACCCAGTGCCCCCCCTGTCATGGCAGGGACACATTCCACTATCCCAGGTTGCTCCAAGCCCCCTCCAACCTGGACTTGGACACTTCCAGAGATCCAGGGACAGCCACAGTTTCTCTGGGCACCTTGAGCCAGGGCCTCCCCACCCTGACAGGGAAGGAATTCTCTCTAAAGTCCAATCTAAACCTGCTCTCTTTCAGTTTGAAGCCAACATATGAGGCCGGGAACAAGGCTCTCTGGTAAGACATGTTTAGAAGTTGTGCCAAAACTCTCATTCCTGGTCAGGGAATATCCCTGCACTTCCAGCTGCTTCACCTCCAGGATATCTCTGCCAAGGATGTTTTTTTAGCTTGCCCCTTTGGCTGCATCTCCCTTCTGTGTGCAGCTCCTGCTCTGGCTCTTCTCTGTGGTATTGGATGCTCCCTTCCTGTCCTCACCTCGCAGCCCATCCCCACCCCGGCCCTTCTCTGTCCCTCAGATTTATGTCCTGGCCTCTGGATCTGCCCTGATCCCACCTCCACCCCTGCCTTGCAATTCGAATCGGGACCTCCTTGTTTCTTGCCAGGCTCCTCCTCTGGCTGTGAGGGGTCCCCCTTTAAACATCTGCAAAACATCTCCAGGCTCCTCAGCCCCCTCTGCAAAGCTCTCCAGCACCATGGTGCCTTGAAGACAAAACAAAACATGACAGCAGCCGGGATTGTTGTTGTTCCCATCGCGCTAATGTCAACTGAGCGCTTCCTCCCACTGTCGCCGTCTGTCTCCAGCCATCCCCAACGTCTCCTCTGCTCCACCACCCTGGCAGGCTCAGCTGAGGGAAATCCAAGGGCTGCTCAGCCTCTGGCACTCACAAAAATCGCCCCTGCAACAGGGAAACACCTTGCTTGGAGCTGCTCTGAGGAATCGGAGCTGTCCCCCTCCAAAAGGAAGAAAAAGATGGGATTTTATGCCAACTTTCCACAGCACAGGAGAGTCTTGGTGGCTGCCTGGGGCAGTGGGGCAGAACCAGGAGGGGCTGGAGGCTCAGCAGAGCCTGCTCCTCAATCCAGGAGGGAATCCAGGAGGGAACACCCCGGTGGAGGTTTGAAAGGCGAGAAGATGGTGACGGATAGGGCGCACTCGGAGCGCTCAGTCAGCCCCGTCTTTCAGCAGGGCTTAGACTGAGTCTGTCAAACTCAGATCTTTCTCTCCTTCTTCTCACTCCCCCTTTCCCTGCTGACACAACCGAGCAGGGCTCGAGGCGTGTTCCATCAGCAAAGCGAGGTGCTCTTTGCGGTACAGCAAGGCAAGAAGAAACCAGCCTAAACAAGGGATTTAAACGGTCGTATTTTTTGCTTTCCTGGTTGGTGAATCTTCCGGGGAACTTGTTTCAAATTCCAAATACAAAAATTCGGTTCAAATTTCAAATACAAATCTGGGATTTGTTTTATTTCTGTAAGCAGAGTTTGCTGCATCAGAACCACTGCAGAAAGAGTTAAAATAATCTCGCGGTGTTATCTCTGCCGGGAGGTGGGAGTCGTCCTGCATTGCCTGGGTTAGCTGGAACAAAATAAAACCAAAATTAAGCTATTTTGTCATATTTAGCAGCATTTTTTTGAGCACATCACTCCAGTCTGAAGGGAGGCTGTGTTCCCCCTAATGAAGTGTTTTTAGGAAGGAGAGAGGAGCCTAAATGAAACCCAGCCCTGCTAAACTTTTTCATGTGCAAATCACAGAAGCAGGAAAATAGAGACTGGACTTTATCGTTAGCCCGTTGCAAAATTTAAATAAACATCGTTTCTTATGCTCCGAGGAGATTTTGATGAAAAGGTGAATGTTATTACAGGTGCTTAAAGGCTTTTTAAAGCCTTATATCACGACGTGGGATGAAAATGAATAGAAAGAGACAGCGAACATTGGAATAACATCCTCCTTTAGTTCCCCCACTGACAGATCCCTGTTTCATGAGAGCCCAGGCAGTATTTTAATAAGGTTGAAACACAGCCTTCAAGTTTAGAGCTGTTCATGTGAAACAGAAGGATTTTCTCAGGTTTTCAGCCCAATTTTTTCTCCTGTCACCTAAATCTCATCTCCTCCTTGTTCCTCTCCGTCACCAACCAAGAGGAGCATCCTGGAGCTACGTCAAGGGAATGAAGCAACACCAAATTCTCTTCCTTCTCAATGAGATGACAAATCCTATTTAGATTTTGGCATCTCTGTGCTGACAAAAAGGTTGCTCTTAATTGACGTGTTTTTGTAGCGTGTTTGGAGAGACGCTGGAGGAGGCACCAACGCCTCCCAGGACTGGAATGGGGAAAAGGAGAAGCATAAAAAATATTGCAGTGTATTAAAAAAATAAAAATAGTTGCGACATCTAACCGAGTTCTCAGGTTTTAGTTCAAGGAAAATGTGTACAACTGCAGCCACCACAAATTCCAGGAGCTTGGACTGGAGGAATAAAGTCTGTTGTGGAAAGGCACAGGGAGGTTATTTGTGGAGATAGGTCAGTGTGGGACCATCAAGTACAAGCCTAAACTGTGACCTAAAACACCCAACCCAAGGAGCCGCTGTGAGTTTATTGGTTTGAATTGAGGATGGGTGAAATCAGCTCGAGGCTTTTCAGGAAAAACAAATATCTATGGGAGCGAATTGTCAAAAAAAAAAAAGAAAAGGACAAATAAAACAAAATAAAGAGTGTGGTGGAGCCTTTGAGCCAAGCAGTGGGAGTGCTGACCTCCTGCTGTCTGTGTACCCTTCCTGAATAAATATTGCTGTCGTGCACAGATAAAAGATTATTTTTATAACAAAATTAGCTTCTATCCCATTCTCCACTGGTTTTGCTTTCCAGGCAAAACACTGAATTTCAGCTGAATGGGTAAGAGGAAGCATCCCAGCGCCCAAAAATTAAAAGGAAAGCCTGATTAAAAACATGGGAAAAAGATTATCTGTGCATTTTTTCTTGTTTTTTGCCTCGTTTCCATAGATCTGATTGCTGCAGTTGCCTGGTCTTGTATTTGTCTCTTGCCTCAGCACTGGTCTGACATCCATTGATGGACACACAGCTCGATCCCAAATGTGCTGACCTTGGACTGCGCTGGGTGTTCATCCCCCATCCCGCATGGACATCACAGCCAGGAATGGGCCTTTTTCCTCCCATCTGCTGGTGAAAAGGGAGCTGCTGCACTCAAACATCCTCTTTTGGACATGAGAGAGGACAGGACATAGCAGCAGGTTACAAGTTCTGGAGATCCCCCAGGCAAGGTGCCCTTTTCCCTAGGTGTTCCTGCAGTGTAAGCAGCCTTGGGAACTGAGTTAAATCCGCATTCCTCTGGCAGCTCTGGGCATCTCCAGGGCACTTGAGGACAAATGTTTCCATCCCAAGGTTTCCACTCCATGAACGCTGGGACAAAGACAAACCTTTGCCACCCCTCTTCCTTCTGGGTAACACTAGAACGCCGGGAATACAGGGATTTTTTTCCTGTGTGAAGGGATACGCATTAAAAGCTGAAACAAAGGACACTGGCTCTCCAGCAGCATCCCTGAAAACCACAGCCCATGTCCAGAGGAAGCTGGTGAGCGTTGCTGGCTCTGCTTGCTCCAGCTGAAGACCATTTACCCCATTTCCTCGTGGCTGTCTCCTCCTGGCTACGCATTAATCAGATCCAGCTACCAGCTACACACCTCTAACTTCCTTCAGATCATGCCTGGGATATTTTGAGCTCGTTTTTAAGGGATTCGTGTCCTTTTAAACCCCTTTCACCTTCAAAAACCTCTTGCAAGCCAGAGAGGCAGCAAACGCCGCTGCTGTTCTCACACGCGGGGACCCGCAGTGGTCACCCAGTGGTTTGCTTTGGGCCAATGAATGCCCTTCCCTCAGCATTTGAAGCCTTCCCAGGGGCAGAGGGAGGTGAGGTTATTTTGTTATCTCAAATATCCAGGGCGCTTTTCCAGGGATGAGCGCGGTGTGTCCGTGTATATCCAGACACACACGCGCATGAAGGACCCCGTTATGAGTCTCGAACTGAGGAAAACCTCCTCTAGACCTCATTAAGATTGGGGCTGGACTCGGCTCCAAGGTTCAAGCTCCATCTGCTGCCCTCAAAAGATCTTTGTTAGCCGTGTTTTCGTGTCGTGGGGCTGAGCAAAGCTGATACAGGCAGCGGTTTTGGACCTGGGTTGCTCCTGGTTTCCATTTTAAATTTGGGGTAAAGCAGGAGTAAAAGAGTCTGGGTTTACTGGGGTGTGTTTAGGAGCCGCTTTCCCTGATGTAGGGCTGGAGCAACTCACCCTTGTAAAGAGTTTTCTCTCCTTCCCAGCTCCAGTGCTGTGCAATAGGAATTTCAGATGGATTTTGAAGCATTTCGCCCCATCAGATTCAGCACAGAGAATAAATCCAGCAAGGGAAAAAAAAAAAAATAAATAATAAGGCAAAAAGAAAGTAGCACTCAGCAAAGCTGCCAGATTGCAAAATCACAGCGGGTTTGGACCTGTTGTTGGCCTCTTCTCCTTCTCATCCCCCTTCCTTATCTCTCCCTCTGCCCTTTCCCTTCCCCTTTAAACCGCAGGGAGCAGCAGTCGGGTCATTTATCAGTGTCCTGCGGGTATTTGCGGCTCCCAGTCCTCCCGTGCTGGCTCCCCACCCTAAACCACCCGCAGCCTCTGCTGCCCTCCCCACCGCCATCCCAGCGGGCACGGAATTCCCGGGGTGCCCGGGATGAAGCCGGGATGCAGCAGGCGCGCACCACTGCTCCCTTCTGGAGAAGGATATTTTCTAAATCTAGGAGAAAAGAGGGTTTTTTGCCTGCTAGGAAAAAAGCTGGAGATAAACTGATAAGAGCGCGGAGCCCGCGGTGACAGGCACTGAGTAAAACAACCCCCCAAAAAATTTCATATTTTTTTTTCAGTGCCTCACATTTTGTAATAAATTAATTCCTCTCACACCGCTTGGTAAAGAAGGGGCAAAGCCCCTGTCTGGCATCCTGTTTGTGGTGGTTTCGCTGAGTTTGGAAAATAAAACTCCATTTCCTAACGAAGAGTGAAACCACAGACGGGGAGGGTGTTGGGATTGGGGTCGGGGAGATAAGGGAGAAAGCAATCCCAGATGCGCTGGGGGCGGCGGGTTCGGGGGGAAAGCAGGACTCAAATCAGGTTGGAACAGATGTTCCAATGTCTGGATTTTGCCAAACATTTCATATTCAAAGTGTCCGGGGGTTTTCAGTTGAACCCTGTCTCACCAGATGGAAAAAACCTGTTGATATCAAATAAAAGCATCAACCTCTTTACCAGTAGACAACCCCAAAAATAGATATATTTTTTTTAAGTCTGAAGGACTTCAATTAGCTCTTTTTTTTTTTTCTTTTTTTCTTTTTTTTTTTTGGATGGTTGCAGTTGTCCTCCAGAAAAGGGGATCAAAATTTTGGGGTGCTGCTGCTGTCAGCTGAGGGCAGCAGAAGCAGCAGGAAATGGAGAAGAAAAGAAGAGGCTCCTCTGGCCAGGCTGTAAACTCCGAGTGATAAGATTCCCTTATCATGCAATTCCAGGGAGGTTTAGATAAGGTTGGGGCTGATTTAATAAACTCCAAGCTGAACTTCCAGGCTGTCAAAAAAAAAATCTCTACGCCTTTAATTGCTCTGGAGAGAGGGGGAAAAAAATGAACAATTTCGTTTAATTTTATTAAAAGAACTACAGCGCTTAATATACGGATTGTTATTTATATAACCCCGGGATTAAATCAGATAATGAGTGGCTGTAATTATTTAATTAATATTGCTGGGGGAACAAGCCCAGTGTGTAAAACCCCAGCAAAAGCAGAGCTGCAGCAGAGGGAGATAAGGGGGTGAAATTCCGACCTGGAATCCACCCGGCTCTGTCCCTTATCACTGCCCACAGCTGTGGGGACAGGGACACATCTGGAGCTGAATCCTTCAGGATGAGGGATGCTCCTGGAGCTGGGCTTTGCACTCCAGGGATTGCAGCCCGTGGCCAGGCACGGCTTCTCCTGCTTTATTTTAAAGGAAACTTTATCCTTGTCACGGAAGATGGAGCATGGAGGAAGGATTTGAACCTTTAAAATGGGATTTAGGAGAGGGAGGTGGCAAATTCCTACCCAGAAGTTAAAGGAGACCTTCATAAAGTGAAATATAGGACCTAAACTCTCTTTGCACCCTCCAAATTCCCCTTGGTGCTGCTAAATATCGAATATTTAATTCACGACAATCTTCTGTGCGTAGGGGATGGTATAAAAATCCGTGGAGAAATAAAAACCTATGGAAGGACGCATCTAAATGCAGGTACAAATCAATTTATTAATTTATTTGAGCACTGTGGTGGAATAAATAAGAATTCATAAATTCAAACTCGGGCTAAAAGTGAACATTTGACTGCACACTGGCACTGCTGTTAAGGAAAATCCAGGTCTCATTCCTTGCTTATTCTCTGCCTGAGGATCTGGGGATTTCCTCCTCTATGCCCTAAATGTTGTTGCCTGTAAAACAGTGAAAACTTTGGCTTCCCAATCATTCATTTACAGCTCCATGCCGCTGCTTACTTTTTTTCCACTCAAAAAAACAGCATTTCTCCTTCAGATCATGTCTCCCTGCAAATCAAAACTGAAATAACCCAGCAGCACTAAATTTATTTCTAATTTCCTTCAAATAAACCGTTTTGTTCTGTCTGGAAAATATACTCCAAGGAGGGAAGTCCAGGGAGGAAGAGCTATCAAGATATTTCTTGATCTCTCGATTTTGTATTTATCTTAAGAATTTATCTTATTTTTTTTTAATAAATTTTTCTTTTCCTTTTATCCGTATGATCTTCCTTAATCATGCTGCCACAATTTTGAAATTCTTGTTTTTTCCAAGGAATAGCTGCAGCATCAACACAACACAAACACAGAGCTCTGCACGCAGCAGGTATGCAGAGATAAAACTCAAAAATGACGTTTCCTAAGTTAAAAAAATTCCATAAATAAAGATCAAACTGGATTCTGTAAATGGTAAAACACAACCTGGGTGTGAAAATCACTCTTAAATTCCTTGTAATCCTGGCAGGAAGCGAATGTCCTGTCAGGGGGGGATCGAAAAGACAAATTGTTCCTAGGTTTGCAATCAAGGCTGAGTTAGACGGATGAATCCAAAAGCACAGAGTGGAAATTAATAAAAGCCTGAGCAGGACCTTCGCAGGATACTGACAGTCCATTTAGCTTTTCCAATTAATTAAGAAGAAAGCTTCATCAGGACGCTGTTCCAAACACATGGAAATCGAGGATTCTCTTTCATTTCCCTCGAGCTTGGTCAAGGTCCAGTAATTTAAAGAACAAATATTCCCATTCCTGGGGCAGAGGGATCTGCTGCTGTGACATCATCCCTCAAACTGCAGGAAAAGTGCAGTTGGCTTTGGGCTGATTTTTAAACAACGAGAAACTCACTCTTTCTTTCTCTTGGATTTTAGCACTCAGCTCATCATCATCATTATTATTAGGACCATTAAGATTTGTTATTTTTAAACAAGTAGAGGCGCAAATCCCTGCGATAAGCGGAGATGCCATTAGGAGAAGAAATGCCAAATCCAAATCTGGGACTCTGGGAGCAAAAAAATTTGAAGAAACACCAAAGCAACGTTTACCTGGGCGAAGGAAAAGCGCACTAAAGGAGGGAATTTTGGGCAGGGATGTTGGCTGGGTTCAGCCTTGCAGCAATTGCGGCCGCTCGGGGCGTGGAGGGGAAGGAAGCCCAGCTATCTCCAGGCTGCGTGTTAATAAATATGCGGGAGGTTATTCTCCTGGTGGAGTGCATAAATCTTCCGTGTGCGCCTGGAATGTGAGGAGCCGGGCCGAGCCGAGGCGGGTCCAAATTCCCCCGCTTTCCAAAGGATGCCTCATTTATTAGCGCAGGCAGCCCCGAGGCTCCCGGGGTTTCACTCGCGGCCGCCCGGAGCGATCGGAGCTCGGGAGGAGCCCCACGGTGTGAGGCTGGAAGTGCTTCCTCCAGCAGGGCAGGCATCTCAAACTTTATTTTGGGCAAACAGCAGCGCCTCTGGAACCCTCCCAGCACGGAGGGGCAGCACCAAAACAAACACAAATCACTCTTGTCCCGCTCTTATCACCGAGCCGGCCCAGGAACAACGAGGCCGTGCAAGTCCCTGTCATACAGATTGCTGTTATCACTCTCAACAGTCATTTTGTAAAAATTGAAGTGCAATAATTATAATTTTTGTCGCAGTTGCTTGAGCTATTTTGCGAAGAAAGCTTTACTTTTAATTTAACTTTGCTCCCTGCTCACCAAACCTGAGGGTCTTGGAATCGTAACAACAAAATTTTGGGATGGTTTGGGTTGGAAAGGACCTTGAAAAGCTTCTCCCCTGCTGTGGGCAGGGGCATTTTCCACTGGACCAAATATTCCAGCAACACAAGCAGAAAACTCTTGATGAGTAGCAGAGCAGGGAAAGAGTTAATTCTGTGTTTGCAGCCCAAAATAAAGAATCCCAGCTTCCACCTTCCCAAAAACCCTCTCTGGGCCCCTGAGGTGCATCAGATGTGTTTGGAATACCTGGAGGGTTTGGAGAGGGATCCCACCCCACATTCTGCCCTCAGCTCTTGATTTCCAGCAGAAAGGAAATGAATAAAACCGAGGTTATCCATTCCCAAATCAACTGCAAACTCAATCTCATCCTGTAATTGCGAGGAAACCTATCCAAGCCCTTGCTGGGTGTCCAGGCTCAGCTGGAAGACACCGAGCATAATTCTATGTCATGGATACACCAACTTATTAGCAAAGACTTGGGGCTAAAAGCTTTTCCTCTCGTTTTGGTTTGCACGGGAGGGATGAGGGGCTGGCAGGGAGGAGGTGACTCCCCTGGCTCTGCCGTCTGACATCAATTGTGCCACGGAATTTCCAGGTTTTGGTGAAAAGTTTTCCGAAAAATGTAAGAAAAATTGTTATAAAATGTTTGCAAATACCCCTCTGAAAATTCAGTATAATTTGAGAGCACCATTTGAGGCAAGAGGGGGAATTTTTGGAGGTCCAGCATTTGCAGGACTCTCACAAATTCCCAGGAACAAACCTCTCTGCAAACTCCTACAGTTATTATTCTCTATCCATGGGGGAAAGACAACAAAAATAAAAAAAATTTCCTTCTTACTGGCCATCCTCATCCACAGGGGGGAGAAAGCAGCCCTCCCTGGAGGAGCCATATCCTTACTCCAGAGGCAGTTCGGATTTTTTCCAGGGGGGAATGCTGCTCAGCAGGTACCATCCCAGTTCCACTCAGCATCCTCAGGATATCCTAAATCCTACATTTGCCTTGGAGCACGGGGGTGGCAGCAGCTGGAGAAGGCATGGAAAGGGACAGTGGAGGCCACCCCATCTCGTCCTGGGGTGGCAGCAGGAAAGATCCACTTTGAATGCCAAGGGATTCATTACATCCCATCCCAGGCTCTTGGGAACCCACAAGGATTTGGCTCAGGGGGAAAGGGATGGGCATGGAGGGTTTGGGCTCCTCTTTTTGGGTTTTTTCTCGTTTTGACCAAACGAGGGTCAGGGGAGTAGATGTGTACGTGTGCTGCTGCAGGTGGCTGGGCTGGAATAGGACTCTGGAGCTCGAAAGAAAGGCAAAAAGGAAAAAAAAAATAATTTTTTTTTTATATATTTTTCCTGCGAAATTCAGGAAACCGTCCCAAATTTCCATTGCAAGGCATCCTACTGCAATCCACCGGGGAGAGGAAGTTGGAGCAGACTGCCTGTCCCCAGTCTCAGCCACACACAGACAGTGGCACACACAGGGGACAGCGCTGCACACCACGAAACAAGGAAATTGGGAAAAAGGAAAGGAGCTGCAACATTTTTGGCCGTTTTTCAGCCTGAAGCGCGGGTCAATAATCGTTACCAAACTGGAATAGAAACAAGGGATGCCTCCAGCCACGACCTAAAAAAAGCAGCAGCGGATCTAAATTTCCATCTCCCGTTTATTAGAAAGTGCTTTTTGCAGTGGGAGCCCTTTCAGCATTGTTCCAGCACCGGCTCTATTTAGTCTCCAGCAGGAAAAGCAGGTCTGAAGATTTCCTCATGAATTACAAATAGATCCCAGCAGCCCAAACCCCCAGCAGTTCATCCTCTGCTCCAGTCCCGGTGAAATTCAGGAGTCATTTGGCACTGGGATAATTAGGGATGACATTCTTCACATGATTTCAGCCAGATTTTACTGATTTTTTATGTTTTATACCTTTGGGAATTAGGACATTTTTAAAGGGAAGACAGCACAGTGGAGGGAGGAGGAGAGGGGACCTGGGTGTTATGTGATAAGCAATTGGACTGCTCTTTTTAAGCCTGGAAGAGACACAAAAAACCCGGAAAAAGGGATTGGAGACACCCCAAAGGAGAAAAAATTCCCGATGACAGGAATTGGGGGAGATGAAAAGGGATGTGGAAGCTCCCAAGAGACATGGAATTCCTGGAAAAAGGAATTGGGGGACAGAGAATTCCTGTGAAAAGGGAATTGAGGACACCCCAAAGGACACAAAAAACCTGGGAAAAAGGATTGGGGACCTTCAGAACCCCCCAAGAGATATGAGATTCTTGGGAAAAGGGATCGGGGGACATAAAAATCTGGGAAAAGGGATTAGAGACCCCCCCAGGATTCTTCATTGTCACCTCAAGGGACAGAAAAAACCTGGGGAAAGGGATTTGGAATTCCTAAAGGGACATGATATTCCTGGGAAAGGTGATTGAAGACACCCAAAAGGACACAAACCCCCTGGATCCAGATGTTGGAGACCCCAAAAAACCACGAGCTCTTAGAAATGGGGAGGACGTGGAAGATTTTTGGTGCCAGGCTCCTGGATGGGGCTGGAAGTGCTGGAAGACAACGGGGTGGGTGCTTGTGATGACCTTAAAAGCAGCTTTTCCACGAATTTCATGGAATTAGGGTGACTCAACAAGCTGCTAAATCCACAGTGGCTTCAACCCGAAGCAGGGAGGACTCGCCATCAGTACTTTAGGAACAAACCCTGGCTTTTGGGGGTTTTTTTGGCAGCTTTATCTCTGAAAATCAAAGTGGCATCACCAAAACCCCAGCTCTTGCCTCGCACCTGACGCGGGGCAGAGGATGTGCAGCCATGTGGGATTCTCATCTGCCGGGATCCTCCGGGGAAGGCTGGGAGTGATTTATTTTCCCCCAGCAGTTGCAAGGTATCCTCTCCATTGTTTTCCGAGCGCGGCGCAGCCCGGGAGGGGTCAGAGCCAAGGCAGGGAGCAGAGCTCTGCCCGGCTCACGCAAGGCTCCCAGCCCGGGGCTGCAGTAAACAGAATCTCCTCAAAGGTCACCTCTTCGGGCTCCCTCTGCAACCGCCAAAGGAAGCTGCAGTCATTTTTCAGCCCTTTAAACGCCAGGCTCCGATGTACAATTTTCCTCCACGTTCCTGGTCTGTGAGGAGGCTGCTTAGGAGGCATTTCCTTGCCAAGAAAAGCTTCTCTTTCCTCCTGAACCCGGGATAGACCCAGGCAGCTCTCGGCAGAGTTAGGGTCAGGTCATGACGGATGAGACCTCGCAGGGCACCCCGAAGCAGGAGGCTTTTACAGCAGCAGCAAAGCAATCTGGACAACTAAAGCACCAAAATAATGCTCAAAATACCACTGGAAAACCTCCTTTGGTAGTGTAAGAAGGACCAGTTCTGGGCTGAGAAACCGTAATATCTTCCTGGGTGGAAAAAATCACTGATTGCATCTCTTTTTCTTCTCCTGTACTGTCATGAAAAATCTTAAAATTCCCCAAGACCGCTTTCCCTCCACAGGCCCCTGCGACCACATTTCTAAAACCGCTTTCCCCCCCCCTTATTTCCAGCAGGGAACTGGGTCTCTCCTTGTCACTCATCCTCCCCAAACACCCAGCAGAAAACTCAGCCCTGCTGGCAGGGGCTGCACCGCACCCGGCTGAGCCCCATCAGCAGCTGCCGAGCTGAAGTGCGAGCCCGGCGTGAATTAAGTGCTGTCAAAGCTGGCATGGAAAGTCCACCCCGAGGACTGACCCTCCATGAATGGCCACTGTGTTTATGGGAAGCAGCCTCCAGATTGCTTCTCTCCTGCCCAGAGCCCCAACGTGTGTCAATAAAAATCTCTGGGTTTCATTAGGCAGCCCCTGGCTGGATACATAAATAATAAGGCTGTTGTCAGATCTCCCCGTGGTGTGTAAGGGCAGATCTGGAAACCTGAAGGCCACGACCTTCGTGTTTCTCAGCAGGGACCGAAACGCCCTCGGAGCCAAAGGAGTGGGAAAATGAGAGTCTGTGTTATGCTTTAACATGATACTGACAGGCAAATGTGATTTCTCAGAGTTCACTCCAGCCAACACTGATCTGTTTTATAATCTCTGGCCCGGCTGCTGCTCCGGGGCTGCTGCAGGAGGGGATGGAGGCACAGGGAGATTCCCCTTGGAGCTCTGCTTGGATCGTGGGGGAGCCCAGAGGTGCTCCTTGAGAGGAGGGTGGAAAGGCAGGGCCGTGTTTGGGATGAGGAAAGGGAGAATGAGTCCAGCGATTGCAGGGGTACGGGGGGAGATGGCAGAAGAGGAGAGCTGGGCCCTTCGCCCCCCTCAGCAGGGCTGGAGAAGGGGCCACGTGCCAGTTGAAAGCTTGCTGCACCACTGGAAACTCGAAACAGTGACCTGGGAGTGATGGAGCCTCTTCCTCTGACCTCCAGCTCCCTTCTACCTCAGCCACTTCCAGGAAATCCCTGCTCACTCCTCTGCTCAGCCACTTGGGAGCAGCAGCGCTGGAGCAGCTGCCTGACCCTGGGGCATGCCCAGGAGGGACCCTGGCTCGGGGTGGGGATCAGGAGCTCTTAGGGCTTTTTTCGTGTTGACACTTCCATGGCCCCAGATTGCTGCATCCCAGCAGGACCAGCACAAAACATGGAGCAGCTTCTGAGCCACAAATCCCAGGGAAGGGACAAGGACAAGAACTTGGGGGGGTGCTAGTGGTGTGAAAACAGGCGGGGATGGAGGGAAGGGGTTTGGGGGATGATGCAAACACTTCAGGGACTGGAGGAGGAGGAGGCCCAGGGGGTCAGTGGGGTTCAGAGATGCTTCTCCCTTCATCCTGGGGTTCAGGGATGCTCTCACTTCATCCTGGGGTTCAGGGATGCTCTACCTTCATCCTGAGGGTTGGGGGTATCTTTCCCTTCATCCTGGGGGTTTGGGGATATTTCTCCCTTCATCCTGGGGGTTTGGGGATATTTCTCACTTCATCCAAGGATTCAGGGATGCTTCTCCCTTCATCCTGGGACTCAGGGATGCTCTCCCTTCCTCCATCTGCTCAAGGAGGAGGGATGCTGTGCTGTGCCTGTGCCTGCTGGTTACCTGTAACTTCCAGGTGAATTAGCTACACACACAGCCCAGCCCAGGGGAGGGGCTCCCGAGCCGAGGTGAAGTTTCAGGGAAGGTCAACAAGGTTTTCAGCCTCGGCACAGAGCATTGCTCCCAAAAGGCCTTTTTGAACGAAAATCGGTTTGGAACCTCGTTGGGGGGCCATGGAGGTGACAGCGCGAGGTAGGAGCCCGACAGGCCGGGTCTGAGGGGAGAAAGGAGAAGGTCAGCAGATGACTTTATGAGCTGTGGAAGTAGCGGTGGCGTTTTTCCAGGAGAACACTCCGTCTTCTGCCGAGGAATGTACGCGCCGGGGGGACGGCGTTAACCACCCTGCGAGCAGGGCAGGAAGCGATTCCCGGCGCTGCAGCGGGGCCGGGGCCGCCGGGGAGCCGCAGCCCGCTGGGAGGGGAGGGTCCCCGGGCATGAGTTGCGTGCGGAGCCGGTCCCTGTGTGGTCCGCGGGGCTTTGCGTGTGTGGTCCTGCAGAGCCCCGCTCATCTGTCCAGAGGCTGCTAACTGCCTGCTGAATGACCACGGCTGTTTACTTTAGCTCTGTCTGCACCAACTGAGCTCTGATCGCTGCCTTCCTCCAGCTGGGCCGGCTCAGGAGCCCGGCGCGAAGGAGAGCGGGACAGGGATCTGTGTGTGTGAGGCTCCAAAATAATAATAATAATAATAANCTGCAAATGGACTCCAGTGTAAATCACTGCAAACAATTTATGGGCCATTTTGTCTCCCATCATTTCTGCTCTGATCCCCACCCCCCCTTCCTCACTCAAACACGGCAGGCTCATAAACTGCCCGCGCTGAGTGCTGGCAGAAAGGTTTTTCATGCTCCTGACAGCCGCAGTAAAAATACGCCTGTGTGTCTGGTGGCTGCGTGAGGGGGGAGCTGGGTGCCCCCGCAGGGTGCCCGGGCTGGGGGACAGCGGGGGCACCCCCGGCGCGCTCCGGGTGAGCTCCGGGCGCGCCGAGTGCGCGCCTGGGGAGCGACCGCGCTCCGCTGCCGCTCCGAGGCTGCGCTGCGATTCCAGGAGCGCGGGGTGCTCCGACTGCACATCCCTGCTGTGGTTCCGTGACTGGCAATGTTATGGTTCCATGACTGGGAATGCTGTGATTCTATTTTTAAGCCGTGATTCCAATTTTTTTTCCTGAGATTCCGTGTTTGTGGGTGCTGTGATGGCACATTCCTGATGTGATTCCATGCTTGTGCTGTGATTCCACGATTGGGAATGCTGTGATTCCATTTCTGGGCCATGATTCCAATTTTTTTTTTCTGGGATTCCAGGTGTGGAGGTGCTCTGATTTCACATTCCTGCTGTGGTTCCATACTTGTGCTCTGATTCCATGACTGGGAATGTTATGATTCCATGATTGGGGATGCTGTGATTCCATTTTCTGGGCCATGATTCCAATTTTTTTTTCTGGGGTTCCAGGTGTGGAGGTGCTCTGATTTCACATTCCCGCTGTGGTTCCATACTTGTGCTCTGATTCCATGACTGGGAATGTTATGATTCCATGACTGGGAATGCTGTGATTCCATTTTCTGGGCCATGGTTCCAATTTTTTTCTGGGATTCCATGTTTGTGGGTGCTCTGATTTCACATTCCTGTGTAATTCCATGTATGTGCTATGATTCCATGTGTGTGTATGTGTGCTATAATTCCATGGTTTTCTTGTGATTCCATTTGTGTGAATGCTGTGATTCCATATTTGTGCTGTGATTCCATGACTGGGAATGCTGTGATTCCATTTTTGGGCCACAATTCCAATTTCTTTTTACTGTGATTCCATGTTTGTGGCTGCTCTGATTACACATTCCTTCTGTAATTCCATTTTTGTGCTGTGATTCCACGTGTGAATGTGCTCTGCACACTCGTGTTTTAATTCCATGTTTATCCTGTGATTCCACAGGTGTGTGTTATGTTATCACACATTCCTGCTGTAATTCCATATGTTGCTGTGATTCCATGTGTGTGAACGCTGTGATTCCATATTTTGCTGTGATTCCATGTTCCTGGGTGCTCTAATTGAACATTCCTGCTGTAACACTTATTCAACCCAGGGGAATGTTTGAGAAGCTGATTTAAAAACAAAACAAAAAACAAAAAATCAAGATAAATAAGGCAAATCATGCCCTTGTTTAATAAAAACACTCCCTAAACAAACATAAATCGATTTTTGGACCGCATCAACCACAGTAATTTTTCTGGTGGGAATTTCTCCAGGCTATTTTTAGCTTCAATTTTGAGACTCAGAATCAACTGAGTGGATAAGCCCAGTCTATGGAATTTTTCAATGCAATGAAATCTGAATTCAAGCAGTAAATATTGCAGTTGTAATGGGAATAATCTCATTCCTGCCAGCCAGTTTGGGAGGAAATCACACTCAGCCATAGGATTCCTTGGGAACAGCTTTCTCCTTTTCATCACTTCTCCATATTCGCCTTTTTGAATGGCATTATTCCCAGAAGAAATTTAAAGGGAAGCAACAGCCCAGCAAGTTCCGGGGAGTACAAAGTGTTGCCCACAAGAACTCGGGAGTTTTGGTCCATGGAGGGAATTTTTTCCCTCTGTTTCTTCATTTTGCCCTGGCCCAGTTTGGTTTTTCTCCATCAAAATACCCTTGTGAGGGTTTGTATCTCTACCAGTTTGGAAAGAATTTCCTCTGTAAAAAACCAGCAAATTGACGAAGAAGGTTCAGAGTAACACACAGGGATAGAAATCAGAATTTAGTTATAGACAGAGCACCCAAAAATCCACATCCTGTAACTTATGGAGATTGATTAGGAAAGGACACACAGACCTCAACCTCTTCAGAGAGTTTTCCCAACAAAAACGTTTAGAAGAAAACCCAGACAAACCCCAAGCAGCGATAGGGGTGTGAAAAAGAGAGGGAAGCCCCCAGAAAGCCAAGCCAGGATTTATCAGTGCTGCTGGCTCACAAGGACAGTGTCCCTGGGCTGGAGCCGCTGGAAAACAGCACTAGGATGTTCCCGAGCCCCAGGATCAACAGCCCCGGGTGTGCCTGGGCTTTGTAGCTCTAAGTGCTTCTGTAGGGAACAAAGAAAGAGAGTAAAAATTGAATTATCCACTTAAGGCTGTGTCAGCTTTCCATCATAAATCTTTTTTTTTTTTTCCCCCAGGCGTTTATTGCTCATCTGTAAAAATTCCTCCCAGACTTTGCCTTTGCGTGCACGACGGTTTCAACGCTGGAAAAAAAGATATGGAACCTAACAAGGTGCAAAACTACATTTTGTGCAGAAAGAAATATTATTTCTTCCAGCTACACCAGAGGAATGAAATCAGGGACTGCTGGGAGTGATGGCTGGAGCGAGCTCTGGAAAGCTCGTGCTGGGAAGGGGCAGCTTCCAGCGGCTGCCCACGGGCACTGGGAATGCTCTGCTCCGCTTATCCACGGGCCAGGAACGCACCCCTGCCGTGTAAAGAGCACCCCCAGACATCAATTACCTGTGCTGTCATCAATCTCAGTTTAAATCGAGATTCTTTCCCCCTTTTCCCCTTTCTCCTGCCTTCCATTTTCCTTTTCTATGTTCCTTTTCTTTTGTCTTTTGTCTTTTATCCCTTTATTCTTTTTCATTTTTCCTTTCCTTTCCTTTCCTTTCCTTTCCTTTCCTTTCCTTTCCTTTCCTTTCCTTTCCTTTCCTTTCCTTTCCTTTCCTTTCCTTTCCCTTCCTTTCCT